>CAXHWN010002141.1:0-17000 GCA_964020975.1 Hermodice carunculata | reverse complement strand
TGCCATCTGTTTGCAAAAATCTTGGTTAGAAGGTATCAGCTCTGACGTAAGTCTTTATCAGTTAAGGAACTATATCCCTACTCCTCTTGGCGCCACCTTTAGTTCGCATGGCGGTCTAAGGATCTAATTTGCATCAAATTTTTCAATATATGGTGAGATATTTTTATACTCCACGTAACTTATGGGCAGGTCAGTTTATTGATATTTCTGGAAATGGTTTGAAACAAAAAATTACTGTTTGTAACATAAATCGGCCTCCTCGAGACAAAAATGACGACAATGGATATTTTGTAAGTGTCTTGTTACCTATCTTGACAACTTTGGCTCAGAAGCGATCTGACAAACTAATTCTGTGCGATTTTAATATTGAACTTTTAAAGGCAAATTTGAGAGAAAAATACCTAGGTTTCTCTGTAAAATGATGAATAATAATTTATTTCCAAAAATAACTTTACCAACCTGTTTTTATGAACAAAACGCAACTTAAATTGAAAATGTATTTTGGAGTCTGTCAGGAAGTAACAAGGTTTGTCTCTTGGGCATTATTTTTACAAATTTGTCTGATCACTTACCTTCTTTTACATGTTGGGACCAAAAGCTAATTCTACAAGCTCCTATCAAATATGTTCAAATTGAAACTAGAAATCCTGTTTCTATTAATCTTTTTGGCCATGGACTAAATAATACTGACATTATGCAAACCCTTGACAACGAATGACAGTACGATCCTAATAATGGATATGTATTATATATATATATATATATATATATATATATATATATATATATATATATAGAGAGAGAGAGAGAGAGAGAGAGAGAGAGAGAGAGAGAGAGAGAGAGAGAGAGAGAGAGAGAGAGAGAGAGAGACAGAGAGAGAGAGAATACATCACTGTAAAGATAAACATCTCCCTACCAAAACTGTACGATTTAATAAGTAATAACATAAAATGTCTCCTTGGATGACAAACGGCATTCTTAAATCAATAAAATTTCGTGATGATCTATATAAACAACTAAAAGGTACCAACCCTGATTCTCACCATTTTTTAAATCTGAAGTAAAATCTTAAAACTTACAACAAAATACTTGACAGGTCAATCCAACAACAAAATCACTTTCATGCCCAATTTGAAAATCCCAAAGATGACAAAAAAAGACTTGGGTTATTATAAGGACTATTCTCAATGTAAACAAAAGGAACAAAGATTTTTCATCTTTTTTTGGTCATCGAAAACAGGAAGGAATCTAACAGAAATGAAATAGCTGAAAGATTTAACTCGTTGTTCACAGGTATTGGTCCAAATTTGTCCTCCAAATTAGAGCAAAGAAATTTACTTCATTTTAGCACATATCTTCATAATCAATGGGGAAACATTCTCACTTTTAGTTATACTTCTCCAGCAGAGGTTGAAACGATTATAAGCAATTTCAAAACCTAAAACTAGCTCTCGATAAGAACAACATTAATAGAAACTAATAAAGAATATCAGATCTTCTTTGGCCCTAATTATTAATCAATCTCTGAACACCGACATATTTCCAGATAAACTTTAAAAAGCGAAAGTAATACCCATTCATAAAAACAGATGAGAAAGTTTTAAATAACTACAGGCCCATTTCCCCTCTTCCCACCCTTTCCAAAGTTTTTGAAAAGTTTGTATACGACAACTTTATGATCATTTTGCAATGTTCTACATTTTTTTTTTAAAAGTCAGCACGGCTTCAAAAAAAAATCATGGTACCTAAACTGCAACATCGAACTTAATTGACAGACTATTTAAGATTCGTGGTTCAGACTAAATACCTGTATCTCTATTCCTAAATCTGTCAAAATCTTTCGATACTTTGGAATATGAAATTATTTTACACAAATAATATTATGGCGTTTCCGAGACCCATCTAAACTGGTTCAAAACTATTTGACCAACAGGACCCAACATGTATTTGAAACACATAAAATGAATATATAGCTAGATAATAGAATTTGTACTGTAATATCATTAAAAAAAAATCCTTGTAAACGTTTCTCATATGATTTACTTTTCTACACATTTCCGTCCTAATGACGATCCTTCTCCCAAAAATGGGAGATGAATCTCTTCTCCATCTGGCCGAATCAATTGTGAAAAGTAATGAAAAATTATTGATGTGTGTCACGTGAGAGACAAATGTCCGGGTTTAGGGATACTATATCTGGATGTCTCAAGATAACCGAAGTTTTTGGCTCAACTCAATACACAGTATTTTGGCTTCATTTTTACGAATATTTCGATGACTTTCTCTCTCAAACAGTTAAAACACATATTACAAGAAAATTTGAAAGTCAATGGGAAAACGAAATTTCGCGACAAGGCAATGAATCAAAATTGAGAACCTATGTATTATTTAAAAGAGATTTTGAGTTGGAACAATATCTGGAGGTTGTGAGAAATTTTGGCATTCGAAAAAAAAAAACATAACGCGTTTGCGCTTAAGTGCTCAAAATCTTCTAATAGAAATTGGTAGACATAAGCACCCGAACAAAGTCCCTGTAAACGAACGTTTATGTGAAACATGTCGGGATATCGAAGATGAGCATCATTTTGTTATGATTTGTACCAAATTTGAAACTCCCCGAAAGAAAACCTGCTGGAAACATTAAAGGAAATATTTTCTGATTTTGATTCATATGGTGCTCAAGATATGTTTGGTTTTATTATGACCTTAAAAGATCTGGAATTAATAAAGTCTTTGAAACTTGCATTACGGATTGCATTGTAATAACCTGGGATAAAATATTGACTCCCATACACAACACTTTATACGCTATATTTAAAGTGTGTGTGTCAACAGACACTTTTCTGTTTTTTCTTTCTTTCTTTCTTTCTTTCTTTCTTTCTTTCTTTCTTTCTTTCTTTCTTTCTTTCTTTCTTTCTTTCTTTCTTTCTTTCTTTCTTTCCTTCCCAGCAAATTTGTCCGACATTTTTCTCGGACACTATCGTACATTGACACTCCAAGCTTAGCATGATTGTACCTCCATACAAGGAGTTTTACCGTTTTATACAGAGGAATGAAGATGTTTAAAATTATGCAAATTCGGGCATTTGAAATTTTAAATCTTGGATATCTTCAAAAGTATTACAGCTAGAGATGTCATTCCAACTTCCACTAGGGGTTTATTGACCAGTGCGCATCTAATGAATTTAAAACAAAATTTGTAGCAATTTAAATTATGCTAATTAGCAGCATCTGAAATTATAAAACTTGAATATCTTCAAAACTATTACAGATAGAGATGTCATTTCAACTTCTACTAGGGGGTTGTTGACCATTGCACATGTAATGAATCTTAAGCAAAATTTGTAGCAATTTAAATTATGCTAATCAGCAGTATTAAAAAATTTTAATGTTAAATATCTTCAACATTATAATCGATAGAGATGTCATTTCAACTTCTACTAGGGGGTTGTTGACCATTGCGCACTTAATGAATTAAAAATAAAAGTTGTAGCCATTTAAATTATGCTAAATGGCACTATTAGAATTTTTAAATCTTGAATAACTTCAAAGCTACAATAGATAGAGATGCCATTCCAACTTCTACTCCTGTGTTATGGAACTGTTGTACATTGCCATACCAATATGCTTTGAAGACACACACACATTGATTTGCCATGCAGCAAATCATCTTTCCTGGTTCCGCATGTGCATCCCTTCAGTTTGAAATCCCGCCCCCCCCCCTTTTTTTTGTTTGCTTTTGCTGTATGGTGTTGTATTGTAAGTTTATGTTATGTCTTATTTTTGACAGATTGCTTGCTAATGTATTGAAGCGCAGTCAATAAAGGTTCATTTCGTCCATCCAAAGGACTCATATGTTACCTATGTCATCGGACAAACACAAAATATCATGGTATAACTGTGTAGGCCTGCCACATGCATGCTTTTGAGTGGGCAGTACCAGTCTCTTTTCCGATACTAAGTTCATGGTTCCTTTTGCCACTATGTAGGCCTGTATGTTCCAATGTAGTGTGATAATCATCATGTATTGTTTATTAGACAACTGTCTGCGCCATACAATGTAGCATATGGACAGAATTTCCATCACAAGGAAATAAATAAATGATAGAAAAGAAGAAGAGAGAGAGAGAGAAAGAAAGAACTTTCAAGGTCACAACTTTTTCCATTTTATCATCATCATCATCATCCTCATCATCATCATCATCATCATCATCATCATCATCATCATCATCATCATCATCATCATTTTGGTCAATATTTGGAATGTCATAACTCTGCTTTGCCGATGATCTTTGGAACGCTATGGGCAAATGTTTAAATCTCGTGTACTACTCTTTCATTTTGATGTTTGCAATTTGTGGCCTTGGCCAATGTTGCGGACATCCTCACTAACTACCTATCGAGAACACATTTTGGCCTAGCCCAATATCTGAAATAGCCATTAATAGAATTGCGCGGTGTTAACTTTGTTGCATAGATCAGCTTAAGGCCTGATATGTAAATTATATCGGACTTTTCAATGTCAAAGGTCAAGGTCATTTGCCTACCTGAAGATTCGGACTATTCTATTTCTGTCAGTTTCGATTCTGATCTTAATCATGTTGGGCTCAAAATGTGGCATTGTAGCGATTTTTGTATTTTCGACTTCTCTCAACTCATATTTTGGATTCCCTTCAAACTTGGTGGGAATGTACCTGGACTTCGACGTCTTCCAAAATTGTTCCCCACCAGGTGTAGCTGACTTTTCTGATTTTTAACGAATTATTTAACTTAAAAAAAAGTCGGTAAGGCTATATGTACATGTTACCATTTTTGTACAGGCATAGCAGCGTATCAAACATATTGGCTCATAGCTCAGTATTGGTGGTTACTACTACTACTACTACTACTACTACTACTACTACTACTACTACTACTACTACTACTACTACTACTACTACTACTACTAATTTATTTTCTGAATCTACCCTTTTACAACGGGGGCTACCGCAGGGGATAGAACCTGCAGTGCCTCAGCCATGTGAGTAATTTTAGTAACATATTAATGTGCATTCACCTACATAAAACAATCTTACTAAAAACATGTGACAATTAAAAAGAAAAGCTTGTACTTTGAGACCAACGCCCCAAACCACAGTGAAAGGACGGGTCTTTGTCGCATGTATACACATCAGACAACTATTACATGTATGGCTGTAATACGGACAACCCAGCATAGTATTAGGCTGGGTCTCTCCCGGCTGACTGAGCCGACCCAAGAGCTCCGAACCATTGAACCCTCGAGTTAACCCTCCGCCTTATGAGGGACCCCTTTGATACCTATCATTGATGAAGTATGAAAATCAGCAGATGCATATTGCATGCACAAATTATAATACAGGTTGAAATAAAAAGATGCTCAGGTCAGTTCCGGGTGGTCATCACGAGACTCACGCCTATATCCCCACGCTTCCACCAAATACTGTTTTGAAATTTCGTCAAAAATATTCCCTGGAATCTCGCCAAAGTCATAAGCATGTTCACCCATACATAAACATAGTTTTGTTAACGAGGATGCACTTAAGAATTTAAACCACACGTCGTAAGCACCTTTAGACCTTAAAATTTGTGCTAATTGGTTGAAGTATTTCATTCTGATGGAATTAAGACAGGGGCAGAGAAACAAGAAATGCGCGATGTCCTCAGCAGTCTCATAACACAAGTCGCATCTAATATGTGAACCATTCCATCTCTTGCGGTCTCCCTTTACGCCCAAGCAACCTAGGAGGGCTTTAAACCTGAGTCTTGTGCGTTGGAAATTGTTTGAATGTGACACATATTTTTCACCCAAAGTGGATCTTTTCATTGTACGGTACCAGAAGAGAGACGACTTTTCATCAATATCCTGAAAAAAAAAAAAAAAAACCGAAAGAGCGTAGCTTTGTAAATTTAGTTTCATGAAAGTTTCTAGCCATACATGCCTCTCACTTTTAAGGGCTCTGTCAAGATCAACATTCTTGAAGACAGTACTTATTTCTGAAAAAAAAAACAACCTGACCGTGAAGTCTGAGAGTACTTGGCCAGAAGGACCAGGAATATTTGCTTGAATAAGCGTGTATCTCGTAAGTTGTACTTCCTTCTCTGAAAAAATTTGATCCAGAAGCGGTCCAGAATAAGCTCAATTGGGAGCTAACCTAGACTTGCACAAGTCCCTGGTGCATGTCCCTATTTTCCCATCCCGCGGTCCCACCCAGAAGTGCGATACATTTTCCCCTCCACAAAGTTAACTGAATAATATTATGCCAACTACACGGTGTTATTAAGTAGGTCCTACTATTATTATTATATTTTTTTTTAACTGTCGACACTGCCGCCGTGTCGGTTTCAACAGTAGCAGCTATTGAGTCCTGGTCAGTTCTAATCCCATTATCATCGCGAGTGGAAAGTGGCCTTCGATGAATGCATGGCTAGTCACTGGCCACTCAAGCGAGACAAAGCTGACCGTCTCCCTCCGGCTGCCGACACCAGGGACTTGTCAAACTTGCACAAGCCCACTCTGGACTACCATCAATTCGGTGGGAGTGACGTCACAACATCCGGGGTTTTGCGGGATCTTAGAAGTCAAATCAGTGCCACAACTTTTTTATTTTTGCATTAATGTAAAATGATCCAAGTCATGATTTAAGTTTTGTTGAGTAAGACCTCTACATTTCTATGTGGCTCTTTTGTCAATTTAAACAAAAACTCTTGCCCTACACCCTACAATGGAAATATATCGATCTCAATCACGATTTGATCAAAGCGGTCAAACCTGTGTGAATACAATAGACCATGTCAGAAATTTCACCACCAGATGGCTCTGGGGTACTATCCACCCTAGCCTGACAGAGTGCCCACTAGCTAGGCATGGCAGAGTATGGGAGGTGGACAGTCTTTGAGTAGAAACAGGAACTAATCAAGAGAGGAGCACCAATTAAAGGCAAAAAGTGTGATTTAGTAGAAAGGTAAGTACTTGCTGATCAGTTTCATATATTATCTTACAGGAATTTATCCAAAGATTATAAGTTTAGTCACTTTACTCCAATGGGTTGAACCAGCAGTTTACATCACTGGTCATATATTGCTCTGTGTGTGTATAAATACCTCTCTTGGCCACACACAATTCTGTGACAAGTCAAATTATGAGACTGTGATTAAAAGTATAATGAATGTTCCATAAAGAGAGACTTTCATAGCCATACATACATTATTTTGAATGTGGAATAACCTGGTCAAAGTGCACATAGGCCACCAGTAGCCTGACCTGAGCCAAGCCTCTGGGGCCCAGCCAGTAGCTTGTATATTGGGTCACTCCAGGGGATAAGCAAGGTGTTAATGCTGCTGTTGTCTAGTTCCTCTGGGGAGTGTGCTTTATTGGTGTGCTGTGTATACAAGACACTTGTTGGTAATGTGTTTGTCCAGAGTAACAATGAGGTAAAAACACTGCATACTCAAAGGCAAAGATGAAAAACTAAACAAGAAAAGGAAAAGTAACTTTATGTCCCCTCCAGTTTGAAAGTTTACCTTTTCCCTTACATTTGAACAGCTTGGCTGCCCTTCATTACCTCATACAGTTAAGTTGACAGGACACATATTTAGTCTAGCACTTTTTTTCAGACTTGACGCATATGACAGAAATAACAATTTTCATTCTGAACCTATACTCAGTCTGAAAAAAGAAACACCCCTTCCTCAATGGCCCGACCAAGGATTCAAAACCATAACTGAAAGCACACAGAACATACCGCCAATGCGCATGTCCCATCCCAAAGTTACTTTTCCTTTTCTTGTTCAGTTTTTCATCTTTGCCTTTGAGTATGCAGTGTTTTTACCTCATTGTTATTCTGGACAAACACATTACCAACAAGTGTCTTGTATACACAGCACACCCATAAAGCACTCTCCCCAGAGGAACTAGACAACAGCAGCATTAACACCTTGCTTATCCCCTGGAGTGACCCAATATACAAGCTACTGGCTGGGCCCCAGAGGCTTGGCTCAGGTCAGGCTACTGGTGGCTTATGTACACTTTGACCAGGTTATTCCACATTCAAAATAATATATGTATGGCTATGAAAGTCTCTCTTTATGGAACATTCATTATACTTTTAATCACAGTCTCATAATTTGACTTGTCACAGAATTGTGTGTGGCCAAGAGAGGTATTTATACACACACAGAGCAATATATGACCAGTGATGTAAACTGCTGGTTCAACCCATTGGAGTAAAGTGACTAAACTTGTAATCTTGGGATAAATTCCTGTAAGATAATATATGAAACTGATCAGCAAGTACTTACCTTTCTACTAAATCACACTTTTTGCCTTTAATTGGTGCTCCTCTCTTGATTAGTTCCTGTTTCAACTCAAAGACTGTCCACCTCCCATACTCTGCCATGCTTAGCTAGTTGGCACTCTGTCAGGCTAGGGTGGATAGTACCCCAGAGCCATCTGGTGGTGAAACTCATTTCTGACATGGTCTATTGCATGGGTACCGGCCCGTGCATTTTTCTTAGTTAGCGTCACGAACGATGGTTCCTCTTTTATTTTTTTCTAAAGATCGGTTGTGTGTTATAATTGCCATTCAACTATAGTGGTTGAGCTTGTTGCTGCCGTAAATAGTCCATAAACACACTTTATCGCAGTTACTGACAAACTGTCAGCATGATAAACACGCGGCAGCGGTATTTTCACCCGAGCCATGTTTACCTGCGGCTGGCGTATTTTACTCTCTTTCCGTGAAAAAATTGGACCCTCTACTCTAATGTACGCAAAGACTGGTACAGTGGTAGTATATGTTGTCATTCTCACCAATTTACAGCGTTAAATTTTGTTCCTTGCTTTAATAAATTGTCCGTAATCGTCACTTGTCACTCTGCCCTCCTTCCCAATTGTATTCTACGAATAAAATATGTTTAAACCACTTGTGTTCACACAAATGTCACCCATCTTTCTAGCCCCAAGGGACCTCCCCTAGCTTAGCAGAGCGAGGGGAGGTCCCTTGGGGCTACCATCTTTCAAGCCAGACTTCACAACACGAGGCAGTGAGTTCTACCGAACGAAACAGCGATAGAAAAACTTTTTGATTAGATAGCGAACACCATGTGATCGATTCTGGGCCCTTGTAGTTTCCGACTAAAATAACGACGCATCTGTTTGAAATAGAAGCAGTTTTGAAGGTGTTCCCGCTAAAATACTTTTGTTTCAGCCAATGGGAGAGCTTGTTGTTAAAATAGACAAGGTTCTGAGCATTCTAACGATATAAACAACATGGCGCGGAGACAAAAAAAAATCGAGATAGAGACGATGAAATCACCCTATTTTTGCGCAGTTTTGCAAAGTTACATCATTCAAATTGTCACAAGCAACGACCCGGTCATTGATTTAAATCATCGTAGAAGGAAAATATTCATTTTAACGCCGCTCGAAATAGCCATCGGCAAGAACTGACGTTTCTCTACAATAAAATGTGCATGCTTGCATGTAAATAAACAACAGTCAACACAAGGTTTTTGAGACGGCCTTGAATCTGTCACGTGCTTGACTGCTCATGAATAATTCATAGCAGCGACAAGCCGGCAAGTTTGACAAGTCTCACTGGACGCCCTCCGCCTGACTCGGGCAGTGCAATTAATACTTCATTACACAGTAGCTCAATTAACAGCTTCTGAAGAGGGGTGCGTTATGACCGCTCGCATGTCTGAGTGATAAGAAACACAGTGCAGACCGCCCGGCGCTAATCATCTGGAGTCCGTGTTATCTGGTTATAGACACGTTCCACGCCAATTAGCCAGGTTTGAGGGCCTACCTGTATGGTAACCGAATAACGCTTCGACGTGTGTTTACTTGAAAAATTTATTTTTGCAATTAATTTTATTTTGAATAAAATACGGAAGACAGTCCAGTGAGACTTGAGCAAGTCTAGAGCTAACCAAGCTCGGCTAAAACTGAAGTCATAGCCGGCGTACTTTTAACTTTCATGATTGCTCTTGCAACTGAATTTTAATTTTTTTTTTAGAATTGATAAACTCTCTTTAGAGCTGTTTATCGAAACTGAACATCCGTGAGATATCGATGGCAAAAAAATATTTTTCCAAATACTGTCGCCAAATTTGACCCTGTTTATATCATCATGAGAAAACAGAATGCTACACATAACTATAGCCTTTTAGCCCCTCTGCTTTGGAAGTCATAGGTGTCTTTAAATGAAGTGAATCCGATAGGCTAAAGATTGTGAGAAATAATACGCAAATATTTATAAGAAGTACATTCCTTAATATACGTATTTCCTGATTTCCATTTCCTTTCATAGTTTACCCGCTTACCTATTACCATCACTTTAGATTTCTCATCATTAAAAAACATGCTCCACTTGGAAACAAATGCATCAGCTCCATTTAGCATTTTTTGTAGGCTTTCTTCGCATTCAAGTAAAAGACAGACATCATCTGCATATGAAAGACAAGGATTTTTTTCATTTTCAAACTTTATACCCAGGTTATAGCTGTATAACATGTCTGCTACATCAGACATTACCAGTGAGAAAAGCGTAGGTGATAAAATACATCCCTGTTTTACTTCTTCAGATACCTCAAATATATTGCTTTCAAGTGGCCTGAAGATTTCTTTATTTTCAACCTTATTGTAGAGATTTTTGATGAGGTGCCATGCATTACCCTGGATACCCTTATCCCAGAGATGGACAAACAGTCGATCTCTGTTCACAGTGTCGAATGCTTTCGATATGTCTAAATAGGCCAACCATGTTTGTTTGTTTGTTTGTTTGTTTTTTTAACTTTCTCAAACAGCAAAGTCCCTTTAAAATTTACAACATTTTATCCATCAAACTGCTTTCCTTTGCATTTTTTTCTATTCTGCTTAGTATAAAGCTCCAATTTAAAATCCCAGAATTAATGAATGGGAGTATTAACGAGATATAAATCATGAGCTTCGTATAAGTGGCCAGAAAATATTTAATTTTGTTTCATATTCCAACTGCCTGGGAGATTCTAATTGATATTTTCGTAAGGTAGTATCTCCAATTAATATGATAGTCAAGAGTCAGGCGTAAAAAATGAAAACTGTTGACTCCTTTAATACGAATGCCGTTCATGAAAACTTCAGGTAAGTCTATTGTACTTGTCTTTTTATCCAGAACCACTTCCCAGTAGTCATTAACTTATTCCGTAGTCCGAACTCTTAACTCTCCATAAGCTTACCTGTCACTTTGTAACCTATATATGCACATGGAAGTACTATTGTTCTTTTCCAGCATGGTGGAATACCACGAGTTTATACTTCTTAACATTTAAATAGAACTCATTCACTTTCAGCCGGTTATTTATATTCTTCAAAGCTTCATCAATAATATTGTGATTCAACACGTTAAGATTAGCAGGTAGAGTGGTGGCATCAGCATATAGAAAGAATTTGTAAATATGACTAGCTGTGGAAAAATCGTTCATGTAAATAATAAAAAGCAGAGGACCTAGGATGGATCCTTGTGATACCCCTATTTTAATATCTAAAAGTCCAGATTTGGTTCCATCGAGATCCACATGTTTTTTATTTGTTTGACAGATAGCTTTACAACCATAGAATTAAGGTTTTTCCATCAATATTTCATGATTCAGGGTATAAAAAGCTTTTGACAAATCTAAAAAAAAAAAATTGAAAAAAAAAAAAATCACTATGTACATTAGCCATTTCCTCAATTAAAGTGACCCAAGATCACAGAATACAAACAATTCAACACACACAGTGACCAGAAACTGCAGCACAGTGATGTTAAATTTTGTAAGTAAAGCACCCAAAAGTACTTCCCTAAGCACCAAGAACTAGAACAGGCTGATTTTGCAGAAGAAAATCTCGTCTGGCCGTCGCTCACAGACCCCTGTGGACCCGCTATGGAGAGAGAAATTAAGGTCACTAATCTCTGTGCTTCAATGGGACATTCTGAAAAGTTTCCTTATCTGTGTCTGTGGGTAATGTAATCATCTCATTAGTCTTTCTTAAGATCGTTTTTAGTTAATTTGTTATAAAACAAAATAGCTAATGACTATTATAAAAACAAATGGGGGGGGGGGGGTGTGTGTGTCATAGCGTTGATCTAGAACATGCCAGGCTTTAATGAATGAACTAAGAAAGGGTCCTAAGATTATCATATAATCTGCAATCCCAGAAGTCATTTTTCACGTCATGATGCTATCAAGTTTTGCTACATCCCTCTGGACTAATCATGGGTACATCATAAAGCTTTCAATGTAGTTTACCTTAGCATTACCGTTATGTCCTCTAGACCACACTGTCAAATTTGGTTTAAATTTGATACCATCCCTTTTGAGCTAGGGTCTTTGAACCAATTTTCACTTTAGTGACTCTTTAACTTTGACCCTGAGAATTAGGTCAAGGTCGCGCATCTGCAGTCACAAGTAATAACCTGGTAACATGCATGATCCTATCCAGTTTGGTGTTATACATCTATTTCCCAAGTTATGGCACAAAAATCAACTTTCGTACAAATGACCTTATGACTCCGAGACTTGGGTCAAGGTCATCAACCTGCAATTTTAACCAAAGTCCTTGCATGATCCTATCAATTTTAGAATTGATCAAATTCTTCTTACCATACACAAACCAACATCTACTAACTGGCCCTGTGACCTTGATATTTAGGTCAAGGTCCACCATCTGCCATCCCAGTCTAGGACTTGGCAAGTTGCACCTTCCTACTAAGTTTCATGAACTTTTGTTTACTCCTTCTGGCATGATCATCTGGAAACTAACTTTCACTTGAGATCCTGTGACCTTGAGAATTAGGTTATGGTCATCAATCTGCAATGCCAACCTAGCTAGGTCTAGGTGAAGTACATCATTCTACCAAGTTTGATTTAATTTTGTGAAATCCTTCCCAATTTATAGTCTTGAAACCAAACCTCACTTGGGTGACCCTGAGACCTTGAGAATTTGGTCAAGGTCACCCATCTGCAATACCAACCTAGACTTTGGTAGGGGGAAAATTTAGGTCAAGGTCATCCATCTGCAATCCAAACCTGGGCCTTAGCCACATACATTGTCTTACCGAGCTTGATTAAATTTGGTGAAATTGAGTTATCTACCAAGGAGGAGGAGGACGAGGAGGAGGAGGAGGAGGAGGAGGAGGAGGAGGAAGAGGAGGAGGTGGAGGAGGAGGAACAATTACAAACACTTTGTATGCAGAGACATAAAAATACATTCAAGATGCCTCTCATAATTGTAGGTGGACATATCCATTTTGTAGCAACACAAATATGACACCTCTGTTTACATGTTATATGACACTGATATGAAGGAATCTAAATATATGTATTACATGCTGCCAAATAACAGATGGATACATAAATTGTGGATGGGGCAAAAGTTGTTCACTTGGTGGTGCTGCTGTGGATCCCTGAAAAATTAATCAGTGTGGATACTTGTCAGTAAATGCGTACACTCCTTTTGATTATTATGCAAGTCGATGGGAACTGCCAGGGCAATTCACATTTTCGACTCCTTCTCGAAGTCTCTGAGCCATATTCAACTTGGATGTACCTTCAGTGGGTCTCTATCAAGTTTGTTCATATGATCATGCCCTGCTGAGTTTTTTTTCATTATTTAACAAATTTGGTTCCAACTTTGCAGTATTTGGCTCAAGAAAATGAATACATAACCAGAATATATATATATAAACACCATTCAAATGTACACAGGAGTATGCATACAAAGACACAACCGTAACAGTTAAGTTCCTGCCAACCTGCTTTTTTCTCAAATTGTAAGACTTGAGATCAAATTGGTTTTGCATTTATCGATCATCACAGAAACTTGCTCTGAACGAGCAGATCTTTCTATCTTTGTCACATTTTGCAATATTTTGTGTAAACATATACTCTAAATTGAATTTTCCTTTTAAAGATGTTTTGTTTAGCGACATATGTTTACTCTGCACTAAAGTTTTGATGGTACACTTGAGATAAAACAAACCACACACAGAAGAACATTTTAGTGTTTTATTGCATAGGTTTGACTATACAAAGCTATTGTATTCACAGAAATGGTTTGTAAAGATGTTAACACAGAGACAATGTCACAGATAATACCGAGACAGAGGGAATCGGAATGAAAATATGTGCTGCACACTGTTTTTCCCCATGTAAAAAAATGCTATTTACATCCAATATATACACAATGTACAGAAATAACTCATTTCACACTTTCACTCAACTTTCACTTGTTTTGCTCCCTGTACATATAAATGTAAGACTCGTGTAAGTTTGACACCATTTCAAGTATATCACAGAAAGATAGACAAGACTGAGGTGTACAGTAGTGTAGACATGCTAAACGTTTTCATGCAGAAGATATTCAAGCTTACAGTTTGGGACTTTCAACTTGAGACCTGTGTCACATAGTTCGGGACTTCACAGCTTGAGACTGTTAATGATACAGTTTGGCACATTAAAGCTCGAAATGTTCACAGTTCCCTGAAGCTCTGAAAATTCACACTGGAACCATACAAGCATATGAGTTTCGGGACTAAACAGTACGTGATCAATTTGTGTCATATAATGTTAATGGAACTTGTGTGGTCTTTATCATGTTTATCTCATTAACACTTATGAAACTCTACATGTTTGTCCAAAAAAATGACAATTGTGATGCTAGTTTTCCTACAAAAGCTAACTATTATAAAACATTGTCATGTTGGGTTTGATAAGCGATTTAAGGCTGGCCTCTCGTGCTTTGACCAATTATATATTTAGGAGTCACAAGCTATGTCCATACAGCTGCTCAAACTATATACAGAAAAAGCAGTCGCTTATTTAATTTGGAAGCTGTACGGACTTCAGGACCACATTTTTAGCCATAATGATACAATTTCAAATTGTACTACATAACATAGAATTGAAGTATAAATACGGGTTACATGTTGGGCTACATACAACCTAGTGTAATATTTTTCCTTTAGTTTGTTTTTCTTTTTCCTTTTATCTCTCTCTCTCTCTCTCTCTCTCTCTCAAGGAAACAAAAAAAAACTTACTCAACTTATTCCTACCATAAAGTTGTCAAAATTAATTATTCTGACAAGCTTCGCAACAATTTTAGAGCACAAACAAAGACAATTCGTTGAACTTTGGGCAATACCTGGGGAAAATTCCCTCTAAGGTGGCACCCTCATGTCTTGCACTGAAGGAAATTGTTGACACTTCTGAGCCAAGCACAGGTCACCATGTAACCATAGTAACTGACACAGACTTTACTGTAAAGTGTAAACTTTTCTGGTGGATACTCACAATAATGTACAGTTTTAAACACCACGTTACTCGCTTGTTCAGTATCTTCAGTAACTTACACATCACATGCAACACTTTACGTTTCCATCTTGTGTCTGTGAAGTAATGACCTGTCTGTGTATATAATATATCATTGCCAACATATGTTTCAAAGAAATAGGACCGTGAAACATGGAAACATAAAACACATACGATCTACCATGACCTTTGTATAAAAGTACCATATTGGAATCACAGTGGCCCTGACTTGCCAGCAATGCAAGTGAACATTAGTTTCTAGGCACAGTAAAAACAGCAGTGTCACCAGAATATGACCTTTTCCATTGTTATGCGTAGGTCATATTATACCTATCGTCCTTCCCATATTTGAAGCTTTATATATATATAAATATATATATATATATGTATATATATATATATATATATATACACATATATATGTATATATATATATACATATATACATGTATATACATGCATGCATGCATACATACATACATATATATATATGTATATATATACATATATACATGTATATACATGCATGCATGCATGCATGCATGCATACATACATACATACATACATACATACATACATACATACATACATATATATATATATATAACGCTGAAGTTGTCTCATTGCTTGCCTGCATGGCAGACTTTTAATATTTTTGTTTCTGAACTTTACAATGGGATTGCCTGCGAAGCAGCCTCGGTCACCCAACCACATTACATTGTTAGGGGGACCAAGGCCGCTTCGCAGGCAATCTCATTGCATGCAATGTTGGTGAATGTCTTGGGTAGCAATTTGTGCAATTTGTGCAATTTGTCAAACAAATAAAAAAAACAACCGCAGTGTAGGTATATTGGTACTTGAATTAAAGTCCTCTTTATGATGATTTTGAAAAGTTATGCAATTTTCATTACAATCTTGCAAACAGATAAAAAAAATCATGGAATTATGTGACATGAATTAAAACAGCTCGACAAATGTCTGGAAGTTAAAGATGATACATAAATAAGCAGAGTACGCAGGGCAGTAAACTGTGAAGTCCATGTGGATTCAGTGTCTTTCGGAAAGTGTCCCCTTACACAAATCACCACATGAAATCGCCTCTCCGAAACAGACTCAAACTTCTCCGCTTGGCCTCAGCCCCGAAAGTGACAGAAAGAAGGTCTCCAATGGTGCAATATGATTTTCGTCAGTTCAAGTAAAAGATCTGCCCCACAAACGTAAGACATACATTGTGAAGTGTAAGTCAGGCAAACTTTAAAGCAAACCCATAATTAACCCATTCCTTATGAATCTACCCCTTTATTTGACCTTCTTTCTGAAAAATACCCCACTTTTTTTGAAAAACGACCAGAAATTCCTTCCAGAGATGATCTTCAAAAAGCCTGGGCTCAGACTTCAAAGTGGTAGAAAGAAGGTCAACAGGGGCAAGATAAAATTTTTGTAGGTTGAAAATTTATGACCCACCTCCTCCGCCACCCCCTTCACCCCAAAGTCATGTGATGGACTTGCATACGTTATTCACTGTATATGTCAGCACCATCTTACCTACAACATGTGACTCTATCCCTTTATTCACCCTTCCTTCTGACAGTAAGCCAAGTAGTGGCAGCAGATAAATACTACATGGAATTCATCGTTTACTGCTCCT
>CAXHWN010002140.1:0-13000 GCA_964020975.1 Hermodice carunculata | reverse complement strand
AGTGGGAAGCTTCCCAATGCTGCTTTAGGTGCAATGTTGGTAGCTTTTGTATATATACCCAGCAAGTATTTACAAAATTTGTTGCGGTTATTTTCTGGTACAGCTTGATCACAGAGTTGGCTGAAGTTGTTTTCATTTAACCCCTTAAGTATAAACAGACCCCTTGACCTCGCTGCCATAAGAGAGAACTGGGTATTTTTGTGAATTAAATAGTTTTGTTGCAACGTGTACATTATTATTAACAGGAAAATGCCTTAACTTAGCTTTACTTTGCTTACCTACATAATTTATTAGTATCAGTTGTGAATACTCCAAAAGCACAGAAATCCATACCCAAGGAGCAATATTTTCCCACATCATTTATATGTCCCACAATGGAATGTACATGTTTTGATTTTCCTTCTCCTTTGTTAACAATCGTGACTTATTTTAGAGTTATTGACCTTTAATTTCCAAGTATTACAGTGTTCATGCAGTCTATCTGAAGAATTTTAATGTCCCTTTTCAGATTGCGAGATGAGCACATGGTCATCTACGTATAGCAGACTAACACTAACGCACCACTCCCACTTTTTTAACATTTCGTTCAGTCTTTCTAAAATTTGAGTTTCCTCATTTCCTATTTAACTTCATCAATAGTAAATATAGTAAATTTAAAATTCAGCTCATTGAAAATTTCATCTGTTCGTTTTTATGAAATCATCAAAATCAGCAAATTGTGGCAATATACCTTGGGTGGGTCTCTGCTGAAATTTTTTCAAATGGTCACGCTCCAGATTTTTATTATTTTTTTTTGTTGTTGTCTTTTTGGGGGGCAAATCTTAAAAAATCTTCTCTAAAACCACTCACACGATTGCCTTGATATCATACAGGAAGACTTATAGGGACTCCTAGTTCCTTGTTCACCAGGTGGAGCTGCGATCTTTTCCATTTTTTAATGATTTTTTTTGTTTGTGTTTGCTATTTTTGACTTCTCCAGAATCGTTACTCAGATGAAGCTGAAACTTTGTGGATATGTGCCTTATGAAAGGGTCAGACAAAGGTGTTCACTAGGTGGCACTGCTGTAGATTCCTGATGTTTAACAATTTTTTCAGTTCGGGTACTTATCGGTAAATGCACTTTTCCTATTGATTATTATGTAAGTCAGTGGGCATTTAATGCTAATTTACATTTTAATTAATTTTTCTTTAGGCAAATCTTAGAAGTACTTTTAAATATCATATGCACTCAGCTAAAGCTCAGCACAGGTCTATTCAGTTGGAACTTTGATTTTGTGAATAAGCTTAGGTCAGCTGAGCACGGACTGTTCAGCCAGCTCTCTAGTTTACTTTTGGCAACAATTATCACATTTTTTTATCTTAGCACCATGTGCCATTGGTGTCAGTAGATCAGTGAAACTGCTGACTTGGTTGTTAATATCTGAGGCAGGGTCAGTAATTTTCTCTTTGAGAAGTAGTATTCTACTGATAGATTCTGGAGATGACAGAGCATCTTTGAATGGCTCATCATCGCCAGACTGCGGTATAAAACCTGGAATGACCTTTGTCTCATAAAACGCATACTCAAACTGCCCCGTAGCCAGACAGGTTGCTATACAGTGTACAGAGGCTGTAGTTACAGGGTGCACATGATAGTATCAGGAATTAGGTAGAAGTGTTTGGTCAGCTACTGTAGTCCGTTACACACGAAGCACCTGTGTGACTTAAACATGCACAATATCTTAGACTATCACTGTATAATCTTCCTGTAAGGATGCAGAGGCCAGAAGATCTGCATAAATCTAGAAGCTTTTTTTCCATGCACATCAGGCTTAGATTTGTCCATGTTTTTGGACACTGAACAAACACCTAACAAATCATGTCAATAGGAGCTTGGCATATATGCATATTTTTACCATCGTCATTTTCAACAAAATCTGGCTCTTCGTCTGTGTGAGCATTTATGTAACCACAAACCATACGGTTTCCAAACAAAGAATAGTTGGCTATATCATGCTGAACCATTTCAAATATGTCAGCTCGTTTCTGGGAGAAAGTTGAGCTGTATGGATTAATATACACATGAGCAAGATAAACACCTTGCAGCATGTCAAAGAAGGACTTACTCAACTTGAACCAGGTTATTTCTGATAAGGTGGGGGGTATAATTTTGACTCCTGGCCTTAGTTCATTTTTACCCTTGGCACATAAAGTGCTGGAGGGTATTGTCATCCCTTGTCTGTCTGTCCATCCAACTTGTCCACGTTACCCTGATATCTAAAAAATATTTACTGTAGCCCTACCAAATTTTTGTCACAGAAGGACCTTATGATGGACCAAGTTCCTATGGAAAACCAGCTTCCTCTGAGTGGTACCTGCCCTAAAGACCACCTCTCGTGAGAGTCCACATTAGTTTTTAAGACCACTCATTTAAGACATTGGTCTTTTATTTCTTTGTTAATTTACCTGCAATGAAAGACCACCTGTCATATGTGACCACTTGTCTGGCATTAGGGATGGTCTTAAATTGCAGGTACCACTATATTTTAAAACTTTTTATGTAACTTCTTATGTCTTTATTTGAAGACCGTATGAGTGGTATTAACCAGGTTATTTCTGAACAGGTGTGGGGTATAATCTTAACTCCTGGCCTTAGTTTATTTCTACCCTTGGCACATAAAGTGCTGGAGGGTATTGTCCTCCCCTGTGTTGTCTGTCTGTCTGTCTGTCCATTCATCTTGTCCATGTTACCCTGATATCTCAAAAAATATTCACTGTAGCTGTACCAAATTTTTGTCACAGAAGAACCTTATGATGGAGCAGGTTCCTATGGAAAACCAGCTTCCTCTGATTATTTTAAAAACTTTTTATGAAACTTTTGATTTATTTATTTGAAGGCCGTCTGAATGGCGTTAACCCTTACCTTGATGTCTCAAAAAAATACTGACCACAACTTTACCAAATTTTTGTCAGAGATGTATCTTATTATGGACCAGGTTTCTTTTGAAAACCAGCTTCACCTTTGTATTCATAAACTTTTTATCTTCAATGCCATCTGAGTGGTGCGCAAGGGGACAACGTTACCTAAATATCTCAACAAGGATCCAAGGCACCTTAACCAAATTTTGTTCAGATATGCACATTATAGTGGACCATATTCCTATTGAAAACCAGCGTCCTCTTATTATTTTAAACTTGTCATGAAACTTTGGAAGTATTTATTTGATGGCAGTGTGAGTGGTGCACAGTACAGTGGTCTCTGTCACCAGAACTTGCCCCCCAAACACATTCAGAAGTGCTCTTTCATTTCAAAGACAACAATATGGAAATTGTATGTAAAGTATTCTGCTGTGAAGTCTCGAAAAAAATGCAGAATTGAGGAAAAAAAAGATTGTGGGCGTCGAGGGTAATCCGTCCTCTGAATGCTATTTTTACTGCACGTGACAATTCCCCCAAAGTGTTTCCTTGCTTTGAGACCTTTTTGACATGAGTTTACATATATACAATACATTAATAGCCATCAAGTGCAAGATCCTCCTGATTACCACAGTGAGATTCTAATTAACCCACAATGTCAAATTTCGTTATTTCTTCAGACACATGGTAAACTTGAAATTTAAAAAATTTGTGACCCTGTAGAAGAGATCGTCCATATTCCAGCATGCTACTTGTATGCTGCTCAAATAATGCATGATCAATAAACATTCTCAAGATATAGTATGTACAACGAACTCCAGGGAAGAAGAAAAAACATGCTTATACTCACTAAAACTGTATTTCAGTCAAGTAGATCATGTGAATAGATAATGTAGTTATTGAATGCCGTATGTAAATATGGTTGTAGTGTATTTATTGTAATCCTGGTTTATTGAACAACATAAACATTGTGTTGTGAAAAGCAAAATGCTGGATTACTTCTGCATGAATTGATATATACACTACATGTATGGATATGTGTGTTTGTACCAAGCACAGGATGGTTGTCTCTCTCGCTGAGTGTTATCTGCAGCTTAAAATAGAAGGGACATTAACCTCACCTTTTATTTTTTCCCTGCTGCTTTTTTCAGCTCCCTCCCATTTTGTTTTGGTCCATGACATTTTTTAGCTCTGCTGACCATAGGTTGCAAAGCTTAAGCAATCACTCATGTATGTCTGTCCTCCCTTCCATCTGTCCTGTCCATGTGTAACCTTTTGTTTGTGAGTGCAAGACAGTCCACAGTTTTCAAGATGCCCCATATTACTTTCAGAATTTAAAGTGTATGGCAATGTAGGTCAAGTTAAATATTGGTGGTGCCACCTGTAGTATTGTGTAATAATTAGGCCAAAATGTGAAAATATTGAGAACACTGTTGTTTTAATTCTCTGTCTGTCTGTCTGTCTGTCTGTCTGTCTGTCTGTCTGTCTGTCTCTGTCTGTCTGTCTGTCTGTCTCTCTCTGTCTCTCTCTCTGTCTCTCTCTCTCTCTCTCTCTGTTCTTGAGACCCAAATTTGTCCGAAGTTTTTTCGGACACTTTCATTCAATAGTCATGATGTTTAAAATTGTGCAAATTAGGGGCAATTAAAGAGTTAAAAGGTCTATATTTTCAAAAAGATTACAGATAAACACAAAGATCTTACTTACACATGTATGTTTGAGACAATTGTCAATCTAATGGACAGTGAACAAAAGTTGTAGAATTTTAAATTATGATAATTAGGGGCACTTGAACAATTTTTTAAGGTACCATTCCAACTTCAGTTTTGGTTTGTGACATAGCCACGTCTAATGAACCATGACCCAAAGTTCCAGTGTTTTGATTTATGCAAATTATGTGAATACACAAAATCTAATTCTTGAATATCCCCAAAACTATTGTAGATAGATGTGCCATTATTTCAATTCATAGGTTTGTGACATAGCTGTGTCCAGTGAACCATGAACCAAAGTTGTAGCATTTAAGTGATGCACATTAGGTGAATATGCAAAATTTAAATCTTGAATAGCTACAAAACTGTTCTCATTTTGACCCAGACAGATTTGCTTGTGAACCAAATCTTCTTTTCTAGTTTCAAGATATGTTATTAAAGGTCCTTTGCACTGCCAAGCTGCATATTTTGGGGTCACAGCTATTAACCCTTTAAGTGCTAATCACTGCTATAGTTGCTTTCTGATAACCATTAAACATATATGGTTAAAAGAGTCAAATTCCTCATGAAGATACCATTCATTCAAATACAAGCAAGCCTTGTCTGAAGCAGAAAGTCATCTTAGTCAACAGCTTTCCTTCGGACACTTTGCACGCAATGCGTGCAAAGTGTCCCAAGGAAAGCTGCTGACTCAATCTTAAATCAGCACTGTAAGGGTTAATATTGTCTGAATGAGAACACTTACATTAAGTAGAGAAACCCATATACAATGTAGTTGTAATTGTGATAGACCTCTACAAACAAGATACAATGGTGGTATCAGGCCTTTGATATATTTAAACAGTCCACAGTTGACAGGGATAGAGTTGTTACATGCACAGGTGCACATACTCATGAGTAGTTATGACTCTTATGAAAAGGAATCAAGGAACCCTGTGGGGCTGAGTTGTACCCCCAGCGGAGATTTATCATTATTATCAGCATATGTTTACAACAATAGTAAATCTGCCCACATTTACTGGTTACACAGGTTAAAGCTTATGCAGCATATATAACATGAGCGTCAGTGTTTTGTTCAGATTAGGATGTCGTGCAGTTGTTTATGATTAAGCAATAATGTTATGGATGTTTGGAGATGTGGTTTGACTTAGAATATCAGCATATTTGGCGTTGAAAATCCTACTCCCACTGTTTGTATGGCATGTTTGTTTTTTCAACTGCATTATCCTCCAGCAGAAACTTTACCCCAGTAATTACATAGTCATCGTTTTTATCAATAAATAGGAAGACCAGTATAATGAGATGTGACTGTACAATGACAAAGGGGCAGGTCAAAGGTGGCAATTTTATGTGTACACAGCTTCATTCACAAGCCAGTGCACAGGATTCTTGCAGGCTACAGTTGGATATTCCCATTTAATTGTATGTTAAAGTAACCTGGAATGAACTGGTTCATTTTGAAGCTTATTAAAATAATATTTTAAAATCATAAGTTATACACCTAGATTTACCATGAAAAAAAAGCTAAACCCAGTGGTTTTAAGTTATTGGGGTGTAAATCACAATGGAAAGTATTGGAAGTACACATCTATCTCTGGTGACTGAAGTGTCTCCTAGTGGACAGATACAGAACTTTCTTTGCTTGCTGTTCCTCATGTGGATGGTGCTGGTAAGAGAAGTTAAGGAGCCTGCTTCAGTGACACATCATAGCATTCACACTAAAGATAGAAATGTGTTGAGATTCCCTGCTGCCCCGGGCTGCACAGACATCATTACAGAGGCAAAGCCAAAAATAGAAAAGAAGTTAAAATGAAGGAATGAAGCAAATGTGTAAAAAAAGTCACCTCCTAATTATTGTGGAATATGTATTTTCGAACGGCTGAAATGACACAGATTCAAAAACTGAATGGTTTAAAAGTAACATTTGAGTACAGTGCCTCTTCAAACTCCCACCAATGCAGAGCTGTGCATGTAAGGTAAAAGTTAACATGAGCCACTTTGTAACAGAATATGGTATGTTTCTTTTAGTTCCCCACTGGAACCTGGGGTACCAGGGTTGGGGGTGGGGCAGAAACACTTGTGCATCCCATCTGTCTGCCTGAAATGCTTGTCCAGGCCATATTTCCTATACTGTAATACCTACTGATACCAAACTTGTGTGGGTACTTCTTAAGATAGGAATGTGTCACATGCATAAACATAACGATACTGTGACCTTGGCCTTTGACCCCATCATAGAAAATGCTTGTGTACATTGTATTTCCTATTACTGTAATACTTACCAATACTAAACTTTGTGTGTCACAACTGTTGAAGCAAGCCTTCACATCTTAAAATCATTGGCGAGCTGAAAGAAGCTTGCCCGAAATCATTCTTAGTGAGCTCTAGGTGACCAATTGCCAAAGTCAGATTTAAAATGCAAGATTGAGGTGTGCTTTTAGGAGCTCTCCTCTGTTATTTTTAGGCGAACTTTTAAGGGGAGTAAAAAATCACACTCCTCAAATGTGAAGGCCTGACAACTTCTTGGGGTAAAGATGTGTTGAATACTAAAATTAGGCCACTGTGACCTTGACATTTGATCCCATCATAGAAAATGCTTGTGCAGGTCATTTTTCTGTGTGACAACTTTTAGGGGCAGAGATGTGTTGTGTACTAACATTAGGCCACTAACGAATGAAAGTGCTTGTGAAGGCCATATTTCCAGTACCTTGTAGCATAAGAATTGGAGATACAGTGGTCCCTGTCTTGAGAGACCACCCCTAGGGCAGGTGAAAATGTGGTCTCTCAAAACAGGTAGTCTTTCATCAGAGGTATAATAACATGGAAATGATAGCACAGTGTTCTGAGAGAGCGGTCTTAAAAAGATATGTGGTCTCTCATTGGAGGGGTCTCTTAAGACAGGTACCACTGTACCAAACTTGTAGGTAGATACTTCTTGTAAGAAGTATATTTCATGCCAAATAGGTTCATTTGACCTTATTGTTTGACCCTGTCATGGGATGAATCTACCATTATACTTACTGTATATTTTTATATTAACCCTTAAAATGCTAATCATGACTATAGTCATTTTCTCATCATTAAACATACAGTGGTTAAAAGATTCAAATTCCTCATAAAGAAACCTTTCATTTCAATACAGCAAGCCTAGTCTAAAGCAAAAAGTAGTCTTCGTCAACAGCTTTCCTAGAAACACTTTGCACACAATGCGTGCAAAGTGTTCCAAGGATAGATAGATAGAATAGCTTTATTTGGTCTAAACAATATTACATGATGTGTTACAAAAATGAATTTATATGTTTAAAAACCAGGAGACCATACATTAAGACTCCGAAGAGTCGCTGACATGTAGGCCACCCTAAAGATATACTATATTTAATTACTATATTTAAACTCATACGCTATAAGATTTCTAACACATTACTATAGGCTGAATGATAACAGAGATTACAAAACTTAAGTTGATAGACCAAGTGACAATAATAATACATATGACTAATTTCGTCTGTTGCAGATGTGACAATTAATAATGTTACAGTTAATTTCATAGTGGTTAATAATATGATTCTTAGCATATTGTGAGAAGCCTTTCAAGGAGTGTGTATCAATTTTTGTCATAACTATGTCAGGTAAGTAATGTTCATTAATTAAATCCGGTATTTTATGTCTTAAACACAATCGATTAATATTGGTATTTGTAAATAGTATAGGGATCACTGGGGTTAAAATAGGAAAGCTGTTGACTCAGTAGTAAATCACTGTTTTAAACTTTTCACCATCCTTTCCCCCGTTTTCGGGAACTCTAGCTTGCTTTAATGTGCTGAAAAATCAGGACTTCAAACCCACCCCATATCCCGCAATAGTTGGCTCAGTGGACATCCATTCTTCGTGATTGTTTTGTTTACTTCCTATGAGAGAACTTGGTCACTTGCCACAATGCGGTCATGACATGCATACTGAAGTTCACTCGGCAATCATGTGACTGCTATTTTTGCATACTGTCTATCATTGGATAACCTTTCAAGGTCAAACAATGCATACGTGACTTCTGCAGCTGCCAGTTCAGTTCATGGTCCTCCGACACTGCTGCCCGGCCGGTGTGTTTTTTCCCTGTCACCACAGCGCTGCGGAATAGATGCGACCAAAACCCTGCGAAGGTTAAAAGACTCTTTTTTCACTCCTCTGTATGACCACTTTGCGGCCTGGCTTGTTCTAGCTTGACGCCATGACCACCCCCTCATTTATCTTTATAATATTTATTAGCTATATTGTTTTATAACGAATGAACTCAGAAAGGGTCTTAGGAAAGACTAAGTATGCATCTGACAGGAATATTTTTCATCTCCATGTAACTGTCTGCATATTTTTCTTACCGTCATGAACTTTCACATTTGTTTTGTTCTGTGGAACAGATTTGTTCCACTCAAAATTACAACCATTTTAATGTTAGTTGCTTGTTCCAATAACGTGTCATGTGTAATCGTCATAAGGATATTACGGTCACTGATCATCAGTGAGACATCCATATACAACGAGGGTTTCTCACCATTGCAGTCTGTGGATTTTAATTGTTTTCCATTATGACTTTTCACCGCTGTCTTAATGAGTGTTCAAAATTTGTGCCATCCAATTGTTTACACGAAACTATGATGTCAAATTAAAATTTAGCTCCTAGATCCAGTAAATTGTACGAGAATGCCTCATATTTTCCTCTCGCTGCACATCTACCTTTTCGGCCCCATATGGCGTGTAACACAATTGATTGGACAGTAAAGGACATGTCAACAAGTCCACCAATGACAAGCCTGGAAACTCCTCTAGTCACGTTTCTTGCTAGCTCAATTTGGTTGAGATTCCATGGAATACCTTACATTGCCCTGCTTCCAGGAACTTATGGAATCAGTCATGTATTTTGTATTAGACTGATGTTATGGCACAAAAATAAAACATGAAATTATAATAATGAACAGTTTACTTTCGGCTGCAAAAATTTAAATATATATATATATATATATATTGAATTTCAAAGCCACACATGCAGTGTTGCAGTCTTGACATATATATATATGATGATCCAAAGATCTGTTTCCCCTGCTGGCCATGTTTTGTCAAGACTGCAACAGAACAGATCTGTGGATCATATATATATGATGATCCAAAGATCTGTTTCCCCTGCTAGGCCATGTTTTGTCAAGACTGCAACACTGCATGTGTGGCTTTGAAATTCAGTGGAAAAAAGCTGTTTATATGATATACCATGGTAAAACTTCACATGGCGAAGATCAACAATGAGCCATGCTGCACGAAAGCACCATATGCCTACAGCTGGGTAACATGAAAGCTTATTGCACATGCCCTCCATGTCAGTGGTTCATAAGTTTATAGCTGATGTAGATAAGTTTCTGGCACCCGAGTCATTGAAAAAAGGTCCAGGTTGACAAGCAAGCCATGCTGCATAAAAAGATTTGTTCAAGGTATGAACAATAATGCACATGCCTTTAAAATGATGTATGTATGGTATAGTACAGATTGTAGATGTTTGAAGGTCACATTTAGCAGTTGTGTGACTTTCTGGTACAGGTGACCATGAAAAAAGTTCAAGGTCAACAAACAAGCCATGCTGCACAATATAGTTGTGGTTAATACATAAGCAATGGTGCACCTGTCTTAGATTGTATGCCTGTATGATGAGGTACAGATTGTATTTGCTTCCAAGTCAGATTTAGCTGCTCTGTGACTATGAAAAGAGGTCAAGGTCAACATGAAACAACACTTCCAATGCCTATCATAGGATACACTATAGTATAAATTGCACCATTCTATGGTAAGCGGTTTATTGGGTATCAGGCCATGTGGACATGTCACATTAAGGGACCATGTGACTTGTGATATGTATGTTATGGGTGGACAAGTGGGTGTAACAGATAAACGGGTGAATGGACCAACTGCCCCTTTCTCTACTATTTCTATGCCCCTGTGAGTGAGGTACTCAACACTTACTCAGAACTCAAAATACCTGTATTCAGCCGAACTGAAAAATGTCCAGCCAATCTGAAAAAAAACCCCGAAATCACAAATATACAAAATTATAAACATTGATATGGCTTGGGAGACTCCATAAAGACATGAATGTCGCTATCATGGGAACCACCCAGCATAACAATTAATATAACAGTGGTGGTGGCAACTGAAGTAGTGGATAATCATGGTGAATGTAAATGTCACTGACTAAAAATATAAGCAAATACAGATAATTGTATGGTTGTCAGTCTTAATCTATGTTACAGTTACATTGTTTACTAAGATTCTTTTTGCCTATCTGGTAAGTCTTTTCATATTTTTCATTAAACCTTTTCCACAGTAAAAAGGCCAAAACAGCTGGGGGGGGGGGTGTCAAGTGTGGTCTGCTTCAATGTTTACGACTTATTTCAATATCAATGAAAAAAAACAAAACAAAAAACGTGAACAAGAATTGTAGGTGAGACGTATTATGACAGGCTGCCGTGATGGGTCCACAGCTTTTTGTAGCGGGAGTCCTGTGCTGAGGACCCAGCCCCTCAAAATGGCTTTTGATTCAGTCTTTGTTGAAGGAGGGAGGGGTACCAGTGCCATTGGTGTATACTGTGAATTGCTTTATTCGCACGTTTTTTGTTTTTGTTTTTAATTTGACACTTCACTGTAGTTTTAATTTCACTGTTTTAGACATAATGCCTATTCAAACAATGTTAAAATACTATTTAACTGTGTTTTTATTTTCATGGTTTTGTGCCATCAGCCAAACAAGTGAAAATAAGAATACAGCAAAATTAAAGTAATTTACAGTATTAAGTAGGTACATTGTATATGCATGTATGGCTTCTGTTGGACAGTGCCACATAATGGTTTTAATGTGGCACATTGCTCTCATAATGGTTTCAATGTGGCACATTGCTATCATAATGGCTTCAATGTGGCACATTGCTATCATAATGGCTTCAATGTGGCACATTGCTATCATAATGGCTTCAATGTGGCACATTGCTATCATAATGGCTTCAATGTAGCATATAATGATTTAACTATTGCACATAATGGTTTCAGTGTGGCAAATAACCATGATTATGGTATCATTGTGGCATGTAATTGTCTCAGTGTCACTCATGATGATTTGAGTAGGCCTATTGTACAGTTGTTGCAATGTGGCACACAATCGTGAAAATGGTTTCAGTGTGTCACAAAAAGACAATGGTTTTAATGCAGCACACTAGTTTTACTGTGGCACAAAAAAGCAAGAGGTTCATGGATCTAATGCTCTGTTGGCACCGTGGCTGTATTGCACCAGTTCATTTCAAAGTTGCGAGTCCTCAAGTGGCTTGTGAACAAATGAAGCATATGTAAATTTAGTGCATAAAATGGCCACCATATGGCACTTCGCTCCACATGTAATCATAGCTTATTTGTGCAATTACTGGAATTGAAGCTAGATTTTTAAACACCCTATAAGTCCTGAAAGCTATGTTGGGCCAATTTGAAAATTGTGGACAGTATTGTGGTCACAAGGTTTTCACGTTTTGACCTATATATTACATAGTACTATAGGTTGTGCCACCAGCATTGATGTTGACAAAGATTTTTATACACTTTATAACTCCTAAACATTATATGGGCCTATCTAAAAAATTGTGGATGGAGAGCATTCAGGAGATCACCTCTATATTCAAACTGCCCATTTGACCTTGACCTTCGACTAAAAAATTGTTACTGTTCCAAATATGCGCCCCACATCCAGCTTTCCATATATCGTCTGTTTGTTCAAATTGGGTAATAACTTTTCAAGGTAGTGATGAAAAACAATACACTTGGACAAGTGCCAAAACTCCATAATTACTGGGTCACAGTGACCCCCAAAAGTAGATCACCAAGTATAGTTTTATGTATTATGTAATCAAGTGCAAATTTGATCTGGATGCTCAATTCTCGTTGCCATTAATGTCCAAGCTACACACCGTCATTACAAAATCACTTTTTTTACTTTACAGGCTTGGTAACCTCACAAAAATAGGGCAAGTTTACTGATATTACATAACATTCTACCTTTGGCCTGGGTGTATAGATCTGATAAATTTGGCAAGTCTAATCCAGTTACTTTTCAAAATATGGCATTTTGCATCTTAAAAAACATTTTGGCTCATAATTTCTGTCAAATTATAGGTGGCGCCACTAGTATCATTATTGACTTACACTTTGACCTCCCGCACAATGCCACCAAATTTTGTGAAGATCTGCCAAAAATTCAAGATGCCAGAGTGTTCACAAGATTTTCCTCTTTTGACCCCTGTATTACATAATAATGTAGGTGGCGCCACCAATGTCAAAAGGGGCCTAGATTTTCATACACCCTATAAGTCCTGAAAGTT
>CAXHWN010002139.1:0-12000 GCA_964020975.1 Hermodice carunculata | reverse complement strand
TGAAAGTCTACTTACTGGCTGATTTCCTGTTTGTCATTATAAAATCATACCCATATGTATATATGATGGGAAAATTACATGCTTACTGTCGTCTCATTGTGAGTTAATTGTTGATATGGTGTGCATCTGTAACATGCAGCTAGTAAATATTTATCTCAATGCGTTGAACAAGAGTAAATGGGTGCAGATCTGAAGTTCTGACCACAAGCACTGACCGTCCGCCTTCCAAGATTTTTCTCCACAAAAGCAATTGAAAAAAGTAACTTGTTGCGTAAGGGAAAATTATCAAATCAAAGTGGCACCATGGGAATTGTGAAACCTGTTCATGCTCTACTTATTTGCCCACAGTTTACAATTGTCAAACTGCTATCATTTACATTAAACGATTAAATGATAGTGACAGAGAGTATTACTCAATGGTAACATCACTGCCCGACAACTAATGTGAATGAATAGGTTTTTGAGAATCATCAACGAGTTTCTGATTGGACAATTATGTTGTCAATTTGTAGGATATCCCAATCAATGGCTTTATCTTCTAGAAGAATCACCGCACTTTCACTGTCCCAGCAAGGACGAGTATAACCTTTGGTGCTGAAGTTTGGACGAAAATGGGAGAATCGCATGTTTCCATGTAAAGCTTCACGTTGATACAAAGATTTTTATCGGGCAATGTGATTTGATGGGAAATACGAGATCCTGCCAGTCTGTTACATAATCTGGAAAATCCGCTTGAAAAGATTGTTATTTTGCTCCTTTCAGTACACATAATCTAGATCATTAGCTTATGAATTCGCCGCCGAATTTCCAGTTGTTAAAAATCAAACCCAAGTGAAGGCAAAACACGTAATTTTCGATAGACGATCCACTATGGAACATTGCCGTTTTAAATTACCTCGTATCAAATCCATGTACAGGACCAGCACACCGAAAAACCGGAACATTTCAATCCGAATGAATACTATAAAAGCAAAAAGTGACAACACTGTCCGACTCAAATAGACAAAACAATTGCTTTGTACTTTAAACCTTGGTTATGTGTGGCTACAAACATGAGATTCATCGAATATCCGTTAAAACACCAAAATGGCAACAAAAACACATATGAGGAGTGTTAATACATTATCAAAATGTCAGTCTTGGTAAAAATTGTCATATCGCATGCGTGTGTAGAACCTCCTTGCAGCTATCGATTTTCCTGGTATCTATAATACAAAGACAAAAACAAAAACAAAAACAAATATAAATTGTAACATTATTATACTTGACTGTTTTCGTCTAGAACCACTTCCTAGTCGTTGTTAGCATATTGCATGGTTCAAAGTATAACATAAACACACACACACACACACACACACACACACACACACACACACACACACACACACACACGCACGCACGCACGCACGCACGCACACACACACACACACAATAAAATAAAAAGACCAAAAAACAACAGCTACAACAAAAAACCAACCAAAAAAAAAAAAAAAAAGCGGGTAGCAAGCACAGTCTTATTCTTAGTGTTGATAAAATAGATCGCAGACCACAAAAAACGTGTATATAGCTTTGAACGGTAATTTTCACAAGACTGGCCACGCGGCATGTAGCTATGTCACGTGACTGTCAAATATCCACAGAGGCAGGCAAGTTGCAAGAATCTGGTTTAAAATGGTACCAATTCATGGACAAGCCATGTGATGTGACATCAGCTTTCCAAATTTAAATAAGCGGGCACAAATAAATGTAAAATTGCGCAGCATATCTACCACGACGGCATGTTTCAATAAAAGGAAAACATGCCAATCTGATATTTTTGAAGTCGAGAGTCCTAAGTTTATGCTAATATCAAGAAATTTACATCAGCGTTCAAGAAATATTTAGCAAAAGCACATCTTGATCATATTAACTGCACTATTTAAACGTGACCATTAGTATGGTGGAAAGAATATTATTGGCATCAGTATAATGATTTATCATGTGTTTAAGAGGGGGAAGTGTCATATTTGCTACACGTATCAGTGGCCCTTAAATGCAAATAAGAAGTGTTCTTCAAGATTACAAAATGACCAATTGTCTTGTTTTTTAAAAAAATATTTTGAATACAGATATATGTTTTATGATGTAACTCATATCATGTGCACAAATTGTCGTTCGTGTGTAAAATTGGGTCACATTTGCTTCCTTGCAGGAAAATTGATAGAGTCAAATATACTACTTTGCAGGACCATATTTAGTACTTTGGATACATAATATCATAAAGTTGCATTGAATTCAACATGGTGACAAATATAACATGAAGCATCCTGTGGTTCTGAAAATAGAGCCAAGGTCATTTATTTGCAATTCAACACCATGTCTGGGATCCATCAATCACAGCCCAACTAGGTTTTAATCACAATTCCTTCTACAGTTTCTGAGTGTAATGTGACAAATCTAGATACTCTTTTCATATTACCAATGAGGTCAGTCAGAGCAATCTGATACACAGAAGCTTGTTAAGTCTGCGCAAGTTAGGTTCAGTTACCCGTCAGTAGTGACAGAGATATCAAACTGTCGATCTAGGAAGAAAAAAAACCCAAACAAATAATGACTTTCAGACACAGAACACGGACGTAACGGAAAAAGATGATAAAACGAGATAGAAAATCTAAAAGGTAAGAACATACGTATGCATGAAAAACCAACCAGTAATATATAATTAGAAAATTAAGAGGTAATGTAATATCAGTTCACTTATTTCGATAATCTAACATGGTTAACAAACAGCTGTATTTTTGCACCAATATGTAACAGTTTATTTATTAACCCTTCCAGTATGAAAATATAGACCGTAATGCAATATCAGTTTACTTGTTTCAATGATTAAAACAGAATTAACAAAAAAAAAAACCCCTGTATTTTGCACTCATATGCTACGTTTTACTTTTTAAAGCAGTCCTTTGGTGCAAAAAAGTAGAGCGAGTCAACAACTTTCCTCTACGCACTTTGGGCCCAAATCTAGCTGAGGAACTGTGCTGACCTGGACTACTATTGACTCTGGAAATGCTAACACGCTGGCACTTGGATCAACGGTGTAAAAAGTTGAATCTTGGGTTATGATATTACGTCAGATGAGCGCCATGTTTGTTCTGATTGGCATTGGACGAGTTCATGTAAATTCGGTTCATATGAGAGAGAGAGAGAGAGAGAGAGTGAGAGAGAGAGAGAGAGAGAGAGAGAGAGAGAGAGAGAGAGAGAGAGAGAGAGAGAGAGAGAGAGAGAGAGAGAGAGAGAGAGAGACTTCTTGCACAACCCTCTTGGCATCATCCATTTTTACTGAAAGTTTTGAAATGATCTATAAGCAGCTGTTTCCCTGACTTTCTATGTTTGTGTTGTCTTTCAGCCAATGTTATTGAACTTTCCATAGAATTTGTTATTGCCAGATCAATGGTGTCGAAATAGGATTTGACTCGTGAAAACAATAGGAGGAGAACGCCCACACAAGAACATGAATATGTTTATTTTGAGAAAGAATAATTAAAGAATATCGGCAGATGCAGCAGTTGTCTGGACAAAAGAATAACCTCGCTGTGTAATATACCTCTGTATGGGATGTTTTCAATGCTTGTTTGTTAGTTGCATATTTTTTACAGCTGAAGAGAAGCAAATTCTGCAGACATAAGTTTACAAGCTGTGAGTCCTTCGTGAACTTGGCATTACTGATATTGAGCGATATTTAACTGCTCCTCTGCATCAAATAGATATTAATATTTGTGAAGCGGACCAATAGCAAATCGCTTATTTTATATCTTCAATTTATTGAGTAAAGCGTGACTTCTAAGAGCTATCATTTTAAAATAAAGCTATTGACGTAAAAAGTAATGTATAGTCTTCATTCCAAATTACTATGTTACGTAGAATGCAAGTTTAAAAATAATAAAGAAAGGTGTTTGCTTTGAAACTTCCGAATCGCATTCAAAGAAAACTTCATGCTAAAAAGAGGGTCGGCGGGTGGCACTATCACCACCGTCTAAGGCTCAAAAACATACGAGCAAGCTTCATACCCCTTTATGGTACATAATAATATACAAAAAGCATTTTGATTGGCATTCACCTACCTTTTCAGGTCACCAGGCAGACAGAACGGACTTATGCCTATACTGACAATTTGAAACTTAAAAAATCAGCCGTGGACTTTGTTTTTCCATTTAAATTTAGTCTTAGTTCATCTGATGACACTAACTCATACATGTCTGAAACACATGCAACGAGCCGTCTCATTTTCGTATTATTGGCAGTTTATAGGTCGCCACGCACAACTCGTTAATTACTCATACAAGGCATAAGACTTGTTTTTTTTACCTCCTTTCTCACCAGACTATATTTCCATTTCAGCTTTACTCGAGCCAAAAAAGGGCTACTGACATTCTTGATTAAGTTATGTAAGCTTTGAACGATAATATAGTATAGTTTTGCAAGTTTTAATTAATTGAGAACACGATAAATTGTAGGGACAAGTTTTAACAAACTTTTAAGACAAATGGAATAAGACAAAATACGGTGTCTTGTGAAACCAGTCATTTTCAATCAAGGGCATTCATTGAACATCATACATTTAATAATATATGCCTATTCCAATGAAGTTTATCATTCAATTTATTAAAATTGTGGTCATGGTTGCTATGGAGACAATTGCAATGCAGGCGCCATATTGAGCCAACAATACAGACAAGCGGTGTTCATTGTTTACATGCGTATGTTTTAATTTCTGGCTCAATGAGCCTGGGGAAAGAGTCATAATACCCACACTACTTGCAGCCGTTATCAAAGAGTACGATCACATTAAACAGCAAGGTCAGATGATGAACTAGTTCTGTCTACACGTTCCTATTTTGTGCTGAAATAAATATAAGCACTACCTTAGTCATTCAAGTTCACGCCCAAAGGAGCCAAGCCTTTGTCAAAGATTTTAGATTGTGGTAATTTACGTGTGATCATCAATAAATATAGGGATCAAAACTCATTGATTCACAAATAAATAAATAAATAAATGTAATCGTTTTCTTCAGTTGACCAGTTTACCACTGGAAGGAAAAAACACATGTGTCTTACACCTGATAAAGACGTTTAAGCCATCGGACTAAAAGGCGCAATACAAAAGCTGAAGTTTTAAAAGTTAGCCAAAGCTTGGAGTATTACTCGTAATAGCTCCATGGCCAAAGCTGTGAGGGAGAGACACGTCATGTAAACGTTGTATTCATTCATTAACACCGTGGTCTCTATGAAGCCCGTAAGTGTGACTGGTCGACTGACAACCACAAATGACGCACTCTTAACGGTACAACGAGGCCATAGCATGATAATGTTTGTGGTTACGAAAACGCAGCAACCATAGTTAAAAAAAAAGTGCGGTTAGTCGATTGTTCCCCTAACCTTGAACGCTTCATTAAGCGTACGTCAACTGTGCTGATTCTTAGATACCCTACATAAAACACTTCCTGGATGTGTGTCAAATCTACATAAATAGTTTATGCAACATTTGACAGCGTTTTGACGTACGTCCATAAGACAGTGGTCAATCGAATGATATTTTCCCAACAACAGCAGATTGATTTCACTCCTTCTAACAGAGGGCCATAGCAACCGGATTTCCCATGCCCACGAACTCGAGAGTGGGCTCCCTTTGATATCACCCACGTATGTCTTTACTTCCATTTCCTCTGTTTTGTCCGTCTCTTCATGATGAGTGGGTACATATTGGTATATATTGTTACCATTAATAACCGGAGATAGGCACTGTAAATTTAAGATTGTCGGTTGCCTACGCTTTTGCAAATCAAACTGTTTTTTTTTTTGTCCTGGCACACATGGTATGCAAGTATTTTTAAATCTAAAGACATTAATTTTACAGAGATAGGAGTTAAAATGAACTATGTATTTGTGTCATTGAAGCTTCAGATATGTTGTAGTTAGGTTGCTATAAACTGTATAAAACCATCAAACATAAAACGTAAAATGTCATCGTAAAATTGTACAATTATACTTGTACTTTTCCTGCCTCTCAAAGACGGTGATTTCCACATTCATTTTTAGTCTTAATGATCAATTTTGATCTGAATGCAACAGTTTTCATGACTGATTAAAAAACTTATTTTATAATCGACACAAAAAGAAAACGATCAATACAGTGGATATGTTACTGTTTGCAAAGTTGTGTATATTTTCAAAAATCTGCGAGTCACACCCCTCTACCCGGACGAGCTCAATACTCCCCCAAAAGAATTATGAATAGCTCCCTTGGTATACGCTTCTGATTTAAAGCTACAAACATATGTGCTTGAAAACTATAATTTTTGTGTCATGAAAATGTTAAGACTGCCTTTTTGTATTATTTTACTTTGGGAAGGCGCAACTGCAGATGGAAAAGAGACGCAAATTTCATGAAACACTCGCAAGATTGTGGAGTCCATAAATCGTATCAAAGCTCTCAAATTTTATGTGAATTTGGGCCTCAGTGTTCAGAATGACAAAGCCAACAGTATATGTGATAGTCGTGATCCACAGAATCAGAAAAATATCAATAAAAATTGTCGAGTAATCCATTTTGGCATGAGCAGGATAATTGTCAGAAAGCTTACAAAGCCGAGTTGATCTACTGTTTATTGAATGGAATTCGTTCTCAATTCTATTCACTTCAGTATTGATTTATTGTGTTTGTTATATTGTGTGCAGCGTCGACAAGTTTAGTGTCGACATAAGGGTCTTAAAATTATCCACTGAAATTTTTACAATATTGCGTAATTATTATTTTAACTTATGTCAATTATAAATCTATAAAAAGGATTGAAGGAATTTCTCCAAAGAAATGTAGAATAAGCAATGTCATCAAAATATTAATTGCAACTTGATATTTAATTTGTTCTTGCGCGCTGCGGCATATAATGCCAAAGCTTAAGATCGGCTAAACATTGGACACTCGCTATTCATCCATTCGCCTTTACATAGCTCGGCTTACTATAAAAACCAACTCTTCTAGCTTGAGCTGTTCATAAAAGGAGTGTTCTCCCTCAGTGCATGTTCAGGCTGCTGATTCCGATGATAACCACAGGACACCGACACAATGCAGCGAGTCTAACTACCAAGCGCCAGTTGCCAAACTGAGGGAATGAAACTGTCTTATTTTCTTAGGAAGCAGAGTAAAAGTAATGTCACTGTTTACCAAACCATCGTTGGGAGGCTTTTCTGGGTGTTCGTAAGAAGAAAGCAACAGACGCAGGTTCGACGTTCGCTCAGGAGGAAGTTGGCAAGGATACGGGCATCATACCATGAAGTGTTTAAATAACACGTGTGCCCAGTGGACAATCGTTATAGTATGCGGCTATGCGTCTTGACTGAGACAGCTCTGGTCGTTTTTGCCTGTATAATGCTAGTCACCATCCACGCTATCTTTGGTCAGCCTGTGTCCACGGACACATCACCGCCCCGACACCCTATCCCACACATGGGGCACATCACAGTTCAGATCCCTGACAACCCTGTGTCACAACCGTTGCATCGGACAAACAGGACTAAAAGAAGATCAGAGCCTTATAAAGCCAAGTTTTTTGATAATTCATGGACTCCAGTGTATTTAATAAATAAAAGAGGATACGTTTTAATGATTAAGAAAAACAAAGTTCGAGGTTCCTCCAACGAAAGAGCTAAGCGCAGTCGATTTGGTAAGTATAGACTTTGACTTTTCTTATATTTATACTAAGTCAGCATGCCATTTGTAGCCTTGCAGACAAGATAGGGTGACACTCAAGATTCTGTCATCAACTTAACACGATGTCCAACGAACAGGAGAAGGAGACTGTGTGATTTGATGGATTTGTGATTAGAGAACAAAGCTCAGCTGATTTTTAAATATATGTATATATATATATATATATATATATATATATATATATATATATATATATATATATATATATATATATATATATATATATATAAACTAGCAAAGCACAAGTTTTACTGTTTTTTGTTTTTAAGGAGCGAACATGCAGGATAATTTGACTTGGGTGCAGCTTACTTTCTCTGTATACATTATCCTTAAGTGGTGTTGGTACAGACGCGAGAGATACCCTTTCTCGTTATACAATGGCTCAGGGGCCTTAGTGCCTGTCACAGCTGATAGTATGTCGGCTCGTCTGATGACATAATCCACAAATTTAGACCTCGACAGATCCTAAGTACTTAACACGAGCTCTTCGGTTGTGAAATGTTTGCCATTTATGTGCCTCTCAGGTGACTCATGTCGCTTTTGTGCCGATCAAAAAGACTCAAACATAATCCCCATGCCTGTATACTTTAACAAGTTGCTTTTTGGTGATTTTATTGTCTCGCAATATAGCGACGTATGTTCAAGCCAGCGCTAAAAACACAACTACGCATCTTCGATTTTACTATGAAAGAGAAGTAAAACTGCTGAAGTGTCTAGCCAATTATAGTATGATATGAAGATCTCCTAGAGGCCAGACATAGGTGCCTGATGGCCAACAAAAGAAAATGAAGTACACGCTTATCTGTCGTACGAAGCAAATCTAGGGGTCAGTTGTGATCAGCCACATAGCCTATTGTATTTCGGAGTCACGTAAATGTTTCATTCTAGCATTCTCTTAGCGTCAGGCCCTTGTGGAAACTTGTGCGCTCCACAGAACATGATGCTTAATTCTCAAACAAAGGGTGTCCAATGGGCTATTATCCCAACATTTTGTCTGTTTTTTATCAGCACTGGCCATCCAACGTGCACTTGTGGTACATTTTACTGTAGCTTTTTTCTGATACAGTCTTTGCCGAATGTTTTTTTTTTCTTGCGCTGGGTAACGGAGATATAATTATAGCTTTTTCTTTAGGTTTCACAGGTCAAAGAAACCCATAGATGACCTTTGACTTGTAGCATGCAAGGAGCTTTTGTGATTCCCTCATAATCGGAAAAAAGGAGGCACACTTCGTAGAGTAATGGTTAAAATCTGTTTATCTGGGGGATCAGAGGTTTTTGCATCTTCTGTGTATTCGTCACGATCCCCTTCATTCAGTGCCTGTCTCCGCTGTCATCGAGTCTTTTCAGAAATAACAAAGTCACTCCAATAACATTTTTGTTGCTTCTTTCACGATCTTATTAATGTTCCTTGATAGAAAAACAAGTGCGTTATTTCATACAGCCTGAAAGAAAAAACAAACTCAATTACTGGCCAATGAACCATAATGCAATATTTCACAAAATCCAGTCTGATAAGATTAAGTAAAGTGACATATGATTTTTCGTGAATGCAAGTCCTGGTTTTGTCTCGAAAGTATTCAGAGTTTTATTCACATCTGACTTTTTCACGGGGAATTGTTTAACAGTGCAATAGATATGATCATTAAAAAAAGGAAACCCAAGTTGCACAACATTTAAGTGCAAAGTATTAAATAACAATAGGCCAATATATCCATGCAACACGAACCTGATTTTTTAGCTAATGAAATCAACGTCATGTCCACTAAAAGGCAAATTTGTTAATGGGATTGTATCATTTGTTAGTATTGGGCTGACCAGGGATCATTCCTTCTGCTGCCCGTCTTTTTGCAACCTAACCTCTGACAGCGAGAAATCTTTCTTTTTTTTCTTGTTTGAAGAGTTTCCATGTCAGGATGAACACATAGAATGCCCACAAAACGAATCTAAAAACTCTAACATGGCAAATTTGTACTCATATATGTAATGCAGAGGGATGAACAATCTCAGACTTTGAGGATGGAGGAAGGAAACTTGGCTATGTATTTGCACTTGCAGACACGTGGAATGCCGGTCGTATAGGTTAAAACACTGTGTAAGGATTTTAAAGCTTCTTGTCGGATGAAAAGAACGGAAAAAGTGGCAATACCCGAAAGTATGTTATATATCAAAAACTGACCAACAAGTTAAATACCAAGTATCTATCGAGTTTTTGTCATCTGCTTAAATGCGTATTACTGTTTAGCTGTAACGTCTGCTACCTTTGGATCATTTGTTCTAAGAGCAAACGTCACCCTAACGTAACATCGCATCAGCAAAACAGTAAAATGTGTTGTCACATGCTGAACACTCGTCTCTATCATAACCTTAATGTACGCTCTTCTGGTTATATGGAATGGTGATAGCGGGTGCATCTTGACACAGAACATATATTTACTCAGTGTTTATAGAGTACTTTGTGATCAGCAAGACGCTTGATAATATGCACCCATATAAATCTGGGAATTGAATTATGATGAGTGGTGTACGTTGTACATTCTTCCTATTCTGTTGGCTTAGGTATGTCACACCAATAGCCTTTTACTCGGAACAAAATCAAATTTTGAATCGATGCATCAAACGAACAGAAACGAAACAGAAATGATCGACTTAATTTAACCCTTTCCGTCCATTTAAAGCGAAACCGCCTAACAGAGTTAACAGTTTTCATCGACGCTTGATGGACCAAACTGCCTGGAGGTCATTTATGGCACACTATTTTAAAAACATTGAAGTGGCCGACATCCGACCGCTAGCCAGTTATCATTGGTCTAAGAAAGAAAGGGCAAAATATGGTGTGATATGGGAATGAATGACCTGATGAAGATAAGTCTATACGTTGTCCTTTTTCGAACAAGGGCGCGTGTCAACCAAGGTCTTCAGATGGGGACACCTGGTTACTTAGCAGTAAGGGGATCTATGGACCAGGGACAATATGTATGGCCCATATATACTTAATGGAATCTCATACAGCATCGAGGGAACTCCATCCCATAATTAGTTGTCAGTAGATGAGTTCCCACGACCTTAAAGACGGCAAAGAAAGCCAGACTTGAATTGAATCACCTGAATAGAAAATACCAACTACCTTGCCAATTACAAGTATATATGTAACCCTTGCCCGATCATGCACTAAGAATGTATCAACAGCTTTCTCGTGCGCGCTTAGAGTGCGCCCAGTAAATCATTTGACTTCAGGCGTATTTACCGGATGGGCTTCCTTTTAAACAAGTTAATTCGAAACTTTTGACAACAATGCAACATCAACACGAAAGAAGAAAAAGACGAAACGGAAGACATTTAAAACCATCGCTTGTTGACGACCGGTTTGAGCGGGAAAGTGATAAAGTATATGAGATAAAGTACATTTGGGTGTTTACCATTTAGAGGTGAGCATTTGGCCGGTGCTTTTAAGAACGATTGCTTCAGATTTCAGCCCATCTGTCTTGCAGAAGCAAAAGGAAATGAATATGACTAATTCATATAAAAAGGCAAAAAGGACTCCTGTCCTCCGTGACCGGCTTCTTCGACAATTTCCACGTTATAAACAGGAGGAGGGCATGGTGGGTGAAAGATGCTTGAGTACTTATCGGACGGTGTAATCCTCTGGGGGAATGAGTCAATAGCTTTCCTCGGCCCACTCAGAGAGAATCTCCATCGGCTGGCTCTACTATTCTTGATTAAAAAGCAAGAAAAAAAAGACAAAAAACCAATAAAAAGTAAAAAAGAAAAAAAAAGGAAAAACGCTGCATCTCCACTGGACCAGTTATGGCAATCTTCACAAGGCAAAAGTTGCATTCGAATACATTAGCAGTAGGACTTTCAGGATTAAAGGTCAAGTGCATGTAAATCTGTCATGTGAGTCAGAGATTCACATCCCAGTTTCTAGGAAATGAAGCATACGAGTTTTCAAGTATGCCCAATGTGTCAATTTCCCATTTGTTAGCACCCAACTATATTCATGTATACATTTTCGTGTTTGTTCATTGGACATTCGCTAGTGCAACTAATTTCATCATCAAATAAACCCAAAATGTCATGATCTAAATAATTCAAGAATCGGCAATGATACACTGTGTGTGGATTACTAAAAAAAAGGACTGATATCCACTAGATTACACAGAAAAATTACACTTTGCAAATAATGTGGCTGTAGTCTGTGGAAAAAAATCAATGTATGGCAATTTTTTAATCCTATTGCCAGCATATTGGCCTTT
>CAXHWN010002138.1:65700-76930 GCA_964020975.1 Hermodice carunculata | reverse complement strand
CTCCCCGATCCAAAAATATTCAAAAAAGGCGTGCCACTCCGGACAGAATAGGTTAAAGGTAGGTATGACCTTGTCGAAATGATAATCTCTCAAGTGATGTCTATATAATGGGCAGCTGATTCGAATTGCCTCGTAACAGCTGTTTGGTTTTGTAACTCACCCCAGGGGACAACTGACCCTGAAAACGACTTTTAGAGAGTCCCAAGTCTCCGTAAAGTTGCCGATGCAAGGGTTTTATGCAATATCGCTATCATTCATGAGCATGCAAAATGGAGAATATTTGACAGTTTTGGCCAACTATTATAGTCTGGGTCCTGTTACTGGGTAATTTGTAATAATACTATTTAGTATGATATAATGGGCCAGGATCCGCGAATAACAAAATCACGTGTCCGTTTCGAGGAAGTGTTATTCGGATACTCCTATGCTGAATAATTGTCACAATAATATTACTACATATCGAATTGAGTATTAGTCAGTTGATACATCCCACGCGCACGGTTTGTTGCTGATAAGCATGTGGAAATAAAAAAATGGATCTTCAATATTGCTGCCAAGTACATAATGAACCGAAAGTGTTGTCTTTAAACACTCTATTGTAGTTGTGTGGAGGAACAAAAAAAATCAGCATTGTCGTGCAAAGGTGGCTTCAGCCACCAAATTTTTCACACAGTTATTCTAAAACGTACTGATTAACTTTAGGTTTGGCGCTCTCAGAAATACACAATATTACGCAGGATAGAGCCCCATTTCCAAAATGACTGATAATGGTTATATTCAAAGTAGCTTATCAAAGCCTGCACAAAAATAGCATGTTTGAATGAACACATCGACATGTGTGGCACCGATGTGCATTTTCCTAACACAAAGCCAACAGCAATTCTACAAACGACCATGGAATATCAAATTTCCAGTAATACAGAGTGACATATTAAGCAAGACACAACCTGAAGAAACACAAGAACAGTGCATATATATATATATATATATATATAGAGAGAGAGAGAGAGAGAGAGAGAGATAGATAGATAGAGAGAGAGAGAGAGAGAGAGAGAGAGAGAGAGAGAGAGAGAGAGAGAGAGAGAGAGAGAGAGAGAGAGAGAGAGAGAGTTACCCCCAGTTGTATGCTTGACTTTCGCCACTTTGACGTCTCATTATCTTTGAATACTTCATTAATGATGCATTGCTCGATGGATTTAAGGACAGGTAAGACACCAAAAGTCATAGCTCAAAATGTATTTGCGTTGGGATAACATATCATATATGTGTGTTTTCGTCATACTCCAACGAATTTGTATGTCCCGTATTTGGGTGTCTGTGATGTTAATTGTTGAATAAAACATTTGAAAATACCGCAAATCATCCACTCCATAAATGTCGACATAAGTCATTAATTATTTGTGATACAATCATGATTACACTTGCATCTTAACCCTGACATATTTGCACCAAAAAAAAAAAAAAAAAAAAAAAAAAAAAAAAAAATCCTGCGATTTTTGACGTTTGGTTTCGTTTTTCTGTTATCCATCCTCAAAGTTTGATGTTTCAATTTTCCCTTTGATTTTCATGATTTTCATTTTCTTCATTTCCTAGAAAGAGAACGAAGCAAAATTTAGGAAACCGCTGAATCCTTTTTGCAGTTCAGACATTACAGAATCAAAAGCCCTTAACTGGATTAAATTTCGCCCAGCCGTTTTCTTGGAATAACAATTCTGAGATTGGGTTCTCGTCCTATTATCCTTTCTGAGAAAACAAGCTCCAAATGCGTTTGATGTTGATCATCTGCCTCTGAAACAATGCCATTTGCACCAGTTGAGCTTATATTTATACAAAACGTAGTTAACATCGTCCCTTAACGGGGGGGGGGGGGGGATGGTGAATCAATCCTTCGCCAATCACATGAATAAAACAGCCTTTCAAGTACGGAAGACATTATTCAGCAATCTGTCAAACGGCAACAGCGATATTCTGGTTTCAAAGTGTGACGTCATGGAGGCGGCCCTTGGGGCCCCCTGACCTCAAGCCCGGCAACGAAAGTCGTGCTGCCTTGCTTCGATCGGGCGGTCCAAGGCCGCTCGTGGTCAGTGCACGGATGGCGGGTTTGGTCTTCCGCCCCATACCTCTTCATCCCGTTTTTAGGGATGACTTTTCATTGTATTTTCTCCTATCTGTATATATTATGTAGTTAGCTTGCAAGACTTATCTGTACAATTTACTTACTTAACTTATCATTACTTTGTATGTATTTTCTCAATGGGCTTCATTTCTCTTTCCAACCTGAGTTATATAACGCTATTTTGTGCGTTTTCTCTGCTGTTCACTTTTATGCTAATTTCGATGTGTTTATTTGCACTTTTATTTCCTCATCCCTGGGTTTCGATAAAACATTATTATGTACGTGGGTATTGTTGATTAAGGTGCCAGTTTGCTCCACTGCCTGTCTTTGGTGTGAAGGACCACTGGGGCAATCCATCGCGGCGCTGTCTTTGAAGTTTGAAAGGACACCGTCTGACGATTCCCGCTGCTCTTGAACATTTAAAGTCTCCATTCATTAGAACGCAAATCAAGCAAGATAACTATAAAGTAAACCACTAAAGCTATGATATGTTTGCATATTTGCATCTTTTCTGTGCCCACAAACATACTTTCGGAGTGCGCCTTATTTTGCATTGCCACCCTGATACCACTCTCCTTTTGCCACGGGCCGTTGCTACCTGCAGCCACGTGACAGGCTGTTAAGTATGATTGACGGGTGGCATTGTTCCGTTTGGCGGCTGAAAACCAAAGGAATGACACACGGAAATTCGGATGTCCACATGCCTGTGTGGTTTTCGCGTTTTTTCTCATATTTCTACTTTAGTTAAAACCTTGAAATTTTGACAACTAATAGAAAGGATATTCATCTTGTCATAACCGTTAAAATCTTGAAATCGGCCGTGCAAAGGTTTTTGGTGTCTTACCTGTCCTTAAAGATCTTTTCATGTAATATTTTCCATGTGAGTAATTGTGCTCATATGTTTTATTCGTGAGGGACCTAACAGGATTGAGGAATACAGTATGACAATTATTGGTCTCAAATTGTTTGCTTTATTTTAAAGATTTGGAATAATATTCCACGACATAGTTGAAGCGTCATCATGACTGGAGTGGGTCAAGTATTTGCCAGGTAATTGAAGGCAATGAACAACAGCCATATAGTCTGAACCATATTAGTTTTGTAATTTTGACATCATACTGAACTACATATTTTCACATGAATTGATAAACTATGAAAAGGCCTGTTCCAATCTTGCACCCTATGAATTTGCGGCACTGCGCCCGAAACGAAGCATTTCATTTCAGCCGAGTTGTGACAGCTAATAGCTTGATTAGCTGTCATAATCAAACCACTACATGCGCACACAGCAAACTTAACTACAGGCTATCGATGGAAAAGCGGAACATTATTAAATGCATCACCAAACAGTGGAATTAAAATTGCAGTAACAAGCATGACTATCCATGCAAAACCTCATTGGAAAAGCATAGCTCAAATACCACACAAGAAGCAGATTTCTTAACTCTTTCAATACCAACTGCGACTACTATCGATCTACTGAAAACGAAATACACTTGTAATGAGAATGCTAGATCCGTTATCTTTGCGAAAGGACCTTTTATTAAAAAAACAACTGTGCCCTCTGGGTGCTGAGGAAAGGTGTTGACGCAGCCCAAAACTTGGTACTGATTAAGTCAAGGAGCTTCAAACATGAAATACTGACCACATACCATACGTGATATGCTTCTATACCCGTGTCAAATCAAGTCTACATTGTGCTGCTGCATTTGAAAAGTGCTGTGCAATCATGGATGGCTGATCCCTACACACAAGGGGAACCTGTACAGTCACATTTGATCAGGTCTCTGCATGACACAGACACTTTCAGCCTAGTTATACACACTGGACACCATGAGGAGCCCACCATATGTCTCTACGGAAGGCTGTTGTTGCTGTATCAAAACTGTCCACTTGCCTGGTATACTGCTCTTTTGACATGTTGCAGTAGTGCAACTTGTAAAGGTGGCAACCTTTTGAAAATCACTGTTTTTGTGACAAAACTATAGACCAGTTCATAGGACTCGTGTTTGTTCGGTTCACTTCGGGAAGCACAACCTGCTTTGTTTACATTTTTGGCTCTGCCACGCTGGCCGGATAAAACGTGGAAGGATAGGAAAATAAAACACATGATGTGACAGGATTTAACGAAAAACCAAACCGTCAGCAATTTATTGATGCACGTTTCACCACTGATGTGACAATTTAGGTAAAAAAAATTGCACTGTTCAACACAATCCATGCGGTAATCACTAGCGTTTGCCAGGGCATCCGTTGTAAACATATGATGGCGTGGGCCCGACTCGGCTACTTGCTGATTAGACAATCAGGTAAACAATGGAATGCATAATCAATTACGGTCCGGAAAGTTCGGTGCAAGTCGGTATGAACGGATCTATTGCTCTCTTATCTCATTGATGGAGGGAGAAGGGCTATTTTTACTACACATGGTCATTAGTAGTCGTTTAAACTTTTGTAAATGTGGCCTTTCTACATGAGGTGTCTTGGAAAGTTGACATGTAACACTGACAAGTGTCTCTGTCACATCATCATAAATTGGTCTGGCGTGACATGTTGACTTTTTGCTGATGCATTGAATGTAGATGTTGCATCATACCCAGAGGATGCACGAAAAAAAAGCACGTTGTCTACACTGGTGATTTTAGTCAAATTTTGTTGAAGTGAAGGTGGCTAAATGTTTTGCAAAACCAAACTGCAACCAAAATTCCCACATGGGGCTTAAACTGCAGCAGTTCACGACATTTTCCCTGATTCAGTAATATCTAGTCGCCTAAAAAACACGCAATAAGATAAGATTTGGAACTACGAAAATGGGGTAAAAAAAAAAGCAAACACCAAAAAACCAACAAAAAACAACAAAAAAACCAACAACAACAAACCAAACAAAACAAAACAAAACAAAACAAAATAGACCCCCCCCCCCAAAAAAAAGGAGTGGTGTTCAAACTGAATCTCAGTGAAAAAAAACAAACAAACTGAAAACTCACTCTTAAGGTTGCGCATGGCAATACGCAGTTGACCTAAAGACTAACATTGCTCTGGAGCATCTAAATTGCTTTATCCTGTTCAACCTTACCTTTGGTTGGAGGACACTTGAAGACGAGGGTGGAGTCTTACTGCACAGACCACTGATAATGCTCGGTCTATAAAAAATATTATAAACGAAGCTTCAGTATTGATGTTTGCATTCGATGTCATACACGGTATGCACTATGGGCGTTTCTGCACAGTTTAGACTGTCAAGCACAAAGTCTTGAAAATTATGCAAAAAGGAGTTTCCCCCGTTTGTCTCATAACATCAGTGAGACTGTTCTCTTGTTTTGGAAATATATTTTGTAGTGGGAGACCTTGTTCATCATTCTCAATGTTTTAGATTGTTGGAGTTGTCATTGTGTATGTATTCTTCCTCAAACTTTTTAAAAAAATTAGTGAGAATTGTGCAACTTCATCATCTCACATGGAATACAATTTTATTCAACATCCACAGAAAACATGACACGTGAAGTATTTTATATGCAGTGGCCTTGAATTTGTATTGCCCACTCTTAGTTCCCACGCCCGTATATTAGGCTTCACTTTTGAGAAGCAATGCAATGACTAGCTTTAAACTAACCACACAAATAAGAATATAAAAAAGATAATTAGTGGCTAGCATACTGTATTTACACACTCAATATATATATATATATATATATATATATATATATATATATATATATATATATATATATATATATATATATATATATATATATATATATATATATGTATGTATGTATGTATGTGTGTATGTGTGTGTGTGTGTGTGTGTGTGTGTGTGTGTGTGTGTGGGCGTGTTGCTCGGATACAGTATAAACGGCTGGGAGACTGCCTTTAACGTATCCAGTCAGATTAAAACAGGCATAACTTCCTAGAAATATGCACATGGACTTTTTCCACTTACGCTTGAGAACTAGCCTTTCGTTTTGCTCTAGAGATTTAGGTATTGCATGAGAGCTCTATGAGGTACCAATTTTGGCTTTTGATCAACAAAAACTATGTCCTAAATACCTAACTATCCAACCGTCTTTACGCAGTCTTAATATCCTTGTGACGATACTTCGTTTTTGGGTTTCTTTTCTGGGACTAATGTTAATTTGGCGTGGGTGTATAGCCACATTGAAGATTTAATAGAAGCCTTTTTGGATTCATTTACCCACCTGCTTATCAGGCACCGTCTACGGGGTCCAACCCTAAAATTCATTATCTTAACTCACATACAAAATGTGATGCTTTAAGCCAGATTTGCAAGATATTTTCGCTGAGCCACTTAAAAATAAGTAAACAGATTGACACCGATCATCATATCAAACATTTTCTGCTCCATAATTTTTCTTTCTTCACTTTTCTGCTGTAATTGGAATGTCATGTAAATGTGATTGATAGAGGGCTGTTCACTACTTTACAATGATTATGCAGCGTAGCGGCAAATGGTGGACAGCTAGCATGGAGCTATCAATCAAAGAATCTAATTTGCTCTTGCTTTATTGCCGTTTCAAATAGTAAAAGCTACAGATGCATGTTTATGGCAACGGAAAAAGAAACACCTGGGACCCGGTGTTGATATTTTTAACTTCTTCAGACCTCCAATAGAGGTAAGGGCACTATATGGTAATGGAACACCCCGAGTACTCTGTCCCATTTTGAGCTATATTTCATACACATGGCATCACCTTACCCTCTCAAAATTGGCCAAAAGCACCTGGATATAAACTGCCGTCTGGCTGTCGGTTTTTAATTACATTAGTTTTTATACCAGAAAACATTTTTGCCGAGATTTGTGTGAAAGGCCATTCACGATGGCGCACATCAGGTCAATAGCGTTCCTTAGCGCGAATCAGGCGCAGTGTACGCAACCCTTGACAGGGAAAGCTATTGACTCGGCCGTAATGTGACCGGAAATGGGTCAATGAAAGCTATTTTTGGGAACATGTTCTCTCAATGAAATCTGCTGGCCTTATTATTAAAATGGTGCGAATTATAAAGACTAAGTCCAGCTATTGGATATACCTTTGTCAGTTATTTAATCTGCAAAGTCTGCGAATGGAAATTCAGCATAGAATTTACCTCCTTCTACCCTTTTCTCGTGGGCCGCTGAACATGAACATTTCTTTCAGTTCAGTGGGGCTTTTTGGGTTGTAATATAATACGCGTCCAACTGTCATCTTGTTTTCGGCTATTAGAAATCAGTTGATCTGATATTCGCCACATTTGGTGACGGTACACATTGGCACGACCCTGCAGAGATTGTTCAAATTTGCAAGTTTCAATAATGTTAAATATATAAAGATTTTAGAACTTCCTCTTTTGAGCATATATCAAATATCTTCTTTTTCTGTAAATGCTCCACCAAGGGTCATTAACGGGTATCTCCAAAATGTACTTGCGTTTCAAGAAGTAGCACTGTTATAGTTGTTTTATGTTTCATTTTCAGAAGTGATAGTGCTCTTATTTGTTATATTTGATGACGTTTTGACTAAACAGGCTGATGGATATGAACAATCGCTAGCAAGGCGAATGCAGAGCGCTTGTCTGAATGCACCTTTATATAGCTTTCTCCATGAGGTTATGCCAAATCCTCTTCATGCTCGGTGTAAAGGCACCTTGCATTGGGCTCCGCCGGACACATTCAACTTTTTCTTAAATCTGTCATAATTCTCTCTCTCTCTCTCTCTCTCTCCTTATATATATATATATATATATATATATATATATATATATATATATATATATATATATATATATATATATATATATATATATATATATAAGGTACGTTTCAGCTCTGCTTAATATGTTTGAATTTACTCTTGCGTGAAAGTGTCCATGTCAGCTCAGCAAGAGTTGTTAAAGAAGTCAATTTGTTTCTGGGAAGGGTTTGATTTAGTTGCAAACTTATTGTCCCCCTGTGCATATTCCTATTAAAATGTGAGTTGGTCCACGTGTAGAGCCTGTCCTTAAATGCAAAGAGAAGTGTCCAGGAAAGATTAGCTGTTACCGAAAATAGACAATCAGTAGTGCAGAATGGTGCGCTTTTCAATTTTACTCTCTTAATGCATTTGACAACTCGATGGCGTTGCTTTTATTCTGACAGGAACCATAATCAATTATATCATGTTTTATGTCCACATTCCCACACCCTAAATCCCTTAGTGAGCAAAAGACATGCTCCATCACCGTTTTCCTTTGTTTAGTCTTCTATGCTGATTAACAGTCTTCCGGCCTGGTTAGCCGACCTAGCTACTGGCTATTGCCACATTCAAGTTAATTTAAAAGCAACGCAATGAAGAAGTGCTGCCTCGCTGATGAAGGTCACCACATTACGCACTGTTTGCAAGGAGATAGGGCAGATAATGTCACTCATACAGTAATTGACCGAAAGTGAGAGAGTCAATGCTAGACTCCATCAAAGCACATTCATTTATCATCATGTACAGAGATATGTATACCTGCCTTATTTCCAATGTTTCACCACGTCCCGCAGGTTTTTGTCAGGTCGAATATTCTTACCCACCCTTTATTAATGTCTCGCCTTCCAAATAAGACACTGATTTAATAGCAAAAGTAAAATATAACTAAGCAGGATGCCTTTTGCCAGGATGCCTTTTGCGATCAAGTCCAACTCTTTGCATCTGATTCCATCTAAACAGCATGATAGTAAAGCATTTTTCTTACCTACGCACATATGGCTTCCTATCTATCTATCTATCTATCTATCTATCTATCTATCTATCTATCTATCTATCTATCTATCTATCTATCTATCTATCTATCTATCTATCTATCTATCTATCTATCTATCTATCTATCTATCCATCTATCTATCTATCAGTCTGTCTGTCTGTCTGTCTGTCCCTTTGTCTGCCTGTCTGTCTGTCTATCTGTCTGTCTGTCTGTCTGCATGTCTGTCTATCTATCTATTTATCTTTTTATCTATCCATATGTCCAACTGTGTGTCTGTCTATGTATCTCTCTGTCGTTCTGTGAATCTGCCTGAAGCTTTGAAAAACATTTTACCATTATATTTTTTTATTCACTTCATTAAAAGCTAGAAAAAAATTATAGCGTTTCTCTGTCCAGTTTATTAAGCTATTCCTCTTGTATTAGGGTTTTGTGCTATTTCCAATGGCTGGATGCATATATGTAACCAGGCAACGCTTACACAATCTCTATACCTTTGACCATCTATAGGATGAAGAAGAGACATTACAAGAACATATTTTATCCAGACAAAAAAAAAAGAATAAAGAAAACAGACAAACTACTGATTAGTTGCATTCTGGACTTCACACTTTCCCTTACAGGGACATTCCTAGGATAAACGAATATACCACTACATACATCGTCGACTGTTAGAAGTTTGACACAAACAGGGCTGAAATTCAATTTAACTCCAGTATATAAATGTTCACGGACAATAATATCTGCTTCACCTATCATGGACCAAGTTATACACACATACTTGACAATGTGTGTATTGGAATGGACTTCCAAGTTGACCTCTTTGTTTGAACTGTACCTTGTTCCAAGAGAATTTGAGTAAGGCGCAGTAAGAAACGATTTACAACCTCTCGGCCATGATATCATTTCTCAGCCTCCGCATTTTTATTTCCCAACCTTTGGAAATGCTTTAGGGAATTTTACTTTGGACACCTATTACGCAAAAAATTACGTTGAAGACACCTTCCTGCACCACCCCTCATGAAAGCAGTTTTTTGAGCATCCATTATAAGAGCAAGTCCTTCCAGTTCACAGTGATAACTGTCTGCCTTGTGACTACCCCTAGGCATGCCAGCCAGTGTATTGTCAGATCTTAAGTCCTTTGAAGAATATCATATTTATTATATATGGATGACACATAATGATATGGCTCCTACAAATAAGTCCAAGACAACGTCACCATTGTACTGGATACCTTTGCTCAGCTCAGGATTCCAACCAATAAAAAAGAATCCGTCATGGTACCTTCTAAAATTATACCCTACCTGGGAAGTTGTCACTGAGATGTGCCCTGCTGCCATTGTTTTGCAATAAGGTACAGACCATACGAAGATGGCAATCTGTAAGTCTCTTCCAATACTCACGTTGCCAAGTGTGGCATTGTCCATAAACTTCTATAATCTGGAGTTAGACGGAATTTCAGACCCCAAAAGGTTTCCCTCTTAGCAAAACTTTTCCTGTGTCTGGCCGTCTGACCATCTATCTGCCTGTCTGTGTATCTGTCTGTCCGTCTCTTTGGCAGAAGTATACTTATGTGTAGATGTTTTCTTTTGCACCTACATGTACAATTGCAGCATTTTATACAATGTGTGTATGAGGCAAGATCTTTCTTTAAGTTGAGAGTTGCTGCCATTAAATCGACTGAAGCTACTACTAACTTTGCTGAGTGCCTATCTCACGTCATGTAATGTATATTTTTCTTGATACTGCATTGTTAGTTTATTTACTGATATAAAATTGATTAAAAATTGATGAAAAGCCAACATTGGACATCCGAATATTGCTTCTGCTTGTTTGATGGCTGGCGGGTTTTGGTCACGGGTGCTTCTTGTTTACTCGGATTTAAGGTGAAGTAACTCTGCCATGTTGAAAACTGTTCCCGCTTTTTTTATCATGGCCTTCATCATTTTATGTTGTCAATATGATATCTGATCGTCTTCCGATTCTCAATGACTAATACATTGCTCCTTGGATATCCAAGTCTTTCCGTTGCATCTGATTATGTTCATATAAATGGTCTTGTCTAGGTTTTGACGATTTTCATCTTAGAATGATTTTCGAACTCTGAGGTTGATGTGTAATAGTTTCGTACTACGATTTCGTGCAAGATAAGGTATCTTCTAATGCACAGCGTTCCCCACAAAACTCTCCATACAATCCAAGACATCACTTCTGCTCATTCAAACAAATAAAATATAAATATTGGGGCGGGGGGGGGGGGGGGGTTGTAGTCCCTGTTGGTTAATCAGCTATTTGAAGGGCTGGATGATTGTACAGCAGTCCAACTGTATGCGTGGTTTTGTAACGAGGCTAACGTACGAAGAAAGAAATGGGAGATTTTTTTTTTTTTCTAAT
>CAXHWN010002138.1:33200-63200 GCA_964020975.1 Hermodice carunculata | reverse complement strand
AAAAATAGATGAGTAGGTTGATAGGTAAGTTGATGGGTGCAACTATGATCGCTTTGTAATTGATAGGTGACCATGCCACTACGTGGACTTACCAAAAACAAAGAATCAAAATAAATATGTTACGACAACATTGCTGCAGTTGAGAGTAAAGCTATACATTCCTTGTCTTTGGTATATGATAACATCCAATGTATTCCATCCTATCTCGTCCCTTCCCATCTGATGCCCACTAAGCTGAAAAAATTGCTTAAAAGGCCAATTCTGATTTAAATTTGGGAGGGGAATATATTTAGAATAATCGGCAGAGTGACAAATCATGCACCAACTTTGCTCCCTTTTAGGTCAATATATTTTCTGAATGTCATTGCTTTTTCACCTTCAAGGCCGCTCCAATGTTCCTATAAATAGAGGCTCCAGACGCGTTTAGCATGGATTGGAGTTTTCAAGGAGACATCCAGACCCACTGTGGAGAATCCATTAGCAACCGCACAGACATTTCCACTAATGCACTAGTCTCGCGTTAAGTCGAGATTAGGTATCTAATATTTTCTACAGATGAACTACATAACAAAAAAGGTGGCGAAAAATGAGGGAAATTCCTCGAATCCAAGTTAGAAATACCGTTCCCCGATCAGCATGATGAAAAGCAGTTTGATTATACATCAGAAAGGACCAAATCATTTACCAGTGGGCAAAGTTTTGGACAGTATCACAAAAGAACAGGTAGCTTGCATTGCAGGGCAGAGTATGGTAGGGCTGTACCACAGGAGAACAGAAAAGCGTTTACGATAGCAATTCTATGTTAATGTGAACTCAAGTGGCCGGATCCAAACGCAATCGGGTGTGTTGATCAGATAAAAATCGACACACACATATATATATATATATATATATATATATATATATATATATATATATATATATATATATATATATATGTATATATCGATTTTTATCTGCTCAACAGAGGGCGGTCATGCAGTCTATCAGTTTGTGAAAGTCGAGCGTCTTTCATGCCACTCCTTTTATTCCATTCGGTTCAAAGCCCTCCTTCACTCTTGGGGATAAAATTTGGAAACAGTTTAAACATCTTTCAGAAGACCTATTTTCGAATGCAGTAGCCCGGTTTGGAGTAGGGGCACTGCATCGGATGAGGGAATGTACGAAACCATTCATTAAATGCTGCCTGTAATGTTAGTTGCACAATGCACGGGACAAATAATGCCAAGCTGTTTGAAGAACTAAGGTGGCACACCTAAGCAAAACAAAGAGGCATTCCAATTGTGTTTGGTGTACAAGTTTGTGAAGAAACCCGGACCAGACAATTTAGGTTCCATTCTTCCTCTTGTTTTGAACAAAGGCATTTACAATACACGGCAAGAATTCAACGTACCCAACCTGAATGCTTGCAGTGACCACTAAGAAATGAATCTCCCCATCTGCAGTAAGACATTGGATCAAATTGCCTGTTGATATGAGAGCTCTGAATCAATTCACGTTTTTTTATCCTAGGTTTTGTAAAATCTTTCCTCGAAGTTTAAAACAATCCGTAATATATCATTTTGAAAATCGATTTTTGTCTGCTCAACACACAAGCTTGTGTTTGAGCCAGTGGAGTTCCCATTTACAAAAAATTGCTATCCTAAACACTTTTTTGTTCTCCTGCGGTACAGATATTGTAGACACATGGCATCATGAGTAATTAATTTTGCTTGTGGCCAACAATAGCTTTGTACCTGGGATTTACGGCAAACCCTGTGTTGATGATCAGTGTTTCATGTAGTCTGTGGTGTTTGAATGTGCTCATTGATCAGATGAGGTGAATTAACACCATGCCTGCTTGATAATTACTTTCTGCATATATAAAAAGAGAAGACACACTCTCTTGACATGTCACTGTTTGGTAGGCCCCCTTGGGAGTAAATCATATGTGTTGTCATTGGTTACATAAAATTAGCATACTATAAAGGGGACACTAAAGTGGATGCAGTTCTTGGTCTTGGTTTGTTCTCAGCATCATTATGTGTTCCCTTTTCCTCCTACCGTCCCGAGGTAGCACGTGACAACCATTGTTTCCCCCTTTACCCCATATAGCCTTAAAAATTGTCCCGAGGTAGCACGTGACAACCATTGTTTCCCCCTTTACCCCATATAGCCTTAAAAATTGTCACAAGGGTCTTCGAAGTGTTCTTTGCAAGCTAACCAGATTTTTTTTAATGAGTTCATACCACACTGGGCCTAAATGGCCGAGCGTGGGATAAAGTGCATGGTCATGTGGTTCCTCATAGTCTCGTTTATTGTGACTTGATAGAGTTACGATATTCTGGGATACATGAACATTACACATATTTATTGCTTTAAGGTGACCTTGATGTTACCATTACCGACAGAAGGCAGTAACAAATGCTCCTTTTTGGAGCTGTGTTTTCGATTTTTTTGACAACTGTGTTTGTCAAAATTAAAAAAAATCGCTATACGTCAAGGTGTCAGAAAGTCTCCTTAGAAGATTCTCAATAAAAAATCTAATTTGCACCAAAATGAGTGCAGATTCCCCGGGATATGTCGTTACATTAACTCCAATGTTCCTGCCAGGCAACGCCGTGAGGAATAATAAGAGTGCCACCAACAGCTCAGGCTTAAAAAGTGGATTGATTTAGGGAAAAAAATACTCAAGATCTCTACAATTTAAGGTGGCACAAACAAAGCTAGGCACTTAGAGGAGTGCTGTCTTCAACTCGCTCTCCTGTTTTGGTTTTTATTTTTAGACCCATAAAACTATACAAATTCTTGTTGCTTGGGATCTTTAAATTATATCTCTGCCAAGAAAAAATTATAAAATCACATTTTTGGGCGAAAAACGGACATTTTACAAAAGGGTTCGATTTGGAGATTTTTCTCGGGATTCTCAAAAAATATAGTACGTAAAAACTCGAAAATTTGCAAAATGAAACTTTGTAGTCATGTCCAGGTTCGGTTCCTTCACTTTTTCCATAAACGCAATAGATAAATTGTAATCGATTATTAATTATGATGCTGGTGAAAATGAACACTTCTTCATGTTTAGGGGGCGTGAAACTGCCTAAAAAAAACATATTCCAAAACGCAAAAAAACAGTCCTGGGCATGTCTACGAAGTTTCATTTTGCAAATTTTTGAGGTTTTAAGTACCATATTTTTCGAGAATCCCGAGAAAAATCTCTGAATCGGACCATTTCGTAAAATGTCCATTTTTTGCCCCAAAAAATGATTTAAAAAATTTTTCTTGCTGTATATATAATCTAGAGATCCTAAGCAACAAGAATATATATAGTTTTACGGGTCTAAAAATAAAAACCAAAACAGGAGAGCCGGTTGAAGACAGCACTCCTCTAAGTGCCTAGCTTTGTTTGTGTCACCTTAAGGGGATTTATGCCCATTTGTATCAACTTCTGGCTCAGCCAAAGTATTGTCCGTCATGGAGTTTGAAATCCTAAAACGAGGCTCTGTTTTTAAATTGACATAAATTCATTGAACTTTAATTACTTTTCACGAACTTTATTTTCAGAATCATCAATTCTTTGTGCTGCTTGTCCAGGTGTGATCATATTTTTTCAAGCTTATCAAAATAGTTTGGACAATGAATTGATGAGATTCTGCCTTAATAACTATTGTCAGCAATTTCATAGTAGAGGTACACATACGGGAATAAGCTTGGTCAAATATAAGAATACAGATACTTTTTATACTTCAAAGTCATTTCAACGTCAAATGAAGGTCAATTTGTAATTCCAAGTGCATACCCTACCACAACGACTGTTTTCATGCAGATATTTTATCTGGCCAAAAAGCTATCTCCAAGAGAATTTTGATGGGGGCTGTAGGTCTAACTTTTGGTACTTTGACCCCGGTCTGACAATAATACAAACATGCTACTGATCCATGCAAATCGACAGGTATTGGTTGAATAAAACTATTGTCAGAATGTGCTATAATTATATCTAACAATCTGTATTTCTTTTTCAGCCAGTCCTTGTGATATATGTATATATATATATATATATATATATATATATATATATATATATATATATATATTGTATTTGTGTCTTTTGTCCAGAACCATTTCGTAGTAGTCATTACCCTATAGACAGTCTGAACTCTTTACTTTCCATAAGTTAATCTTTCACTATCTAACTTATCTATCTATGGAAGTACTGTTGTCTACATCCCGGACGTTCCTCTGCAGATTTTTTACATAGGCTGCATGAGCTCAAATAAATCAAGGGGCCGTCTGTAAAGCTATTTTACAGTATGGTTTTTAGAAAAAAAATCAGGAATGGCCTTTTGCAAGATACGGAAAATCAGGTACCAATCTACAATACGGCTATATGTGAAGTTTGAAAAATGTCAATTTCTACCATGTCTCTTATTTTCGGTAGAGGTAATATAATTTGGGTTTTAAGTGATTAGGCCTTTATATTTTGGAAACAATATAGTGTGAAGTTAACCAAGAATGTTTCAAAGGTTGAGAGGACCTGTTTAAAACCATCAATTGCCTTTTGTGGGTGACGGCCTGTCTCAAGTCAGTAGTGAAATCTGTTTCTTCACATCGGTATTGGATGGTAAATGTTAATGCTTTGGTAACTTTGGAATCTCTTTGCTGTCATTGTTGGGTTTGGAGGTTATGAACATGCGTCATGTTTTTGGTACTATTGTATCTAAAGAAATCATGGCCTTTGGCCAAAATCCCGCATGGTTGTGTATTTACAACATAATGAAAGAGAAAGCAATGAGCACTGCTAATCTGAGCCGCTGGAACCAGCTATTAGGAGACCACATATTTGTGATCTTCTCCAGGGAAAAACTTCAAAAAAACTCTTTTTAAACATAGATTTCAAAGATATATTTTCATGACAGCACATCAAAAGTATAGTATTATAAGAGTACTTCTCACAAAACGAGAATTGATCAGAGACAGTGATAACATTTTCCACAATGGCCAGTTTATCGCCCCAAGAGAGCCAATTAAACCTTAATCACATTGTCTTACAATTGTAATTTTTATCAGACCTTTCAGAGGTTTTCAAGAGATTGGTCGTAAATGGTTTAACCGATTATGATGAAATCAAAAGGTATTAAAACTCTACATTCTTGCCTATATATACCAAATTTATACCAAGTTTGAAGATTTAATGTTGAATATTATGGGGTGTAGGCCCCTAAAAAACCTCTGAATTGGACTTCTCTGCAATATGTCGCCTTTCACCTGCAATATAGAGAAAATGGTTATTTTTCTGTTAATAACAAAAAAGTCGGTTAATGTGTAAAATAAAATGTATGGTTTGGGGGGCTTCCGGCAATATTTTAGAAAGGAGAACAGATTAGGATACAACAGTAAACACTGAGCTTTACTGACGTCCCCTTAAATGTTCTTCAGCAGGTTATTAATCAGAACATGTTTCTGTGCGAAAACCCGTACATGTCTCTCTGAGTAGCGGCTCCTTGTCTAAGCTAAATATTCAGCAAAGACAACTCAGCCTATAGTGAATGAATATGAACGTTTCAAATGATGAATTAACTAAATACGTGAAGTTTTGCTTATAAATAAAGAATTCTTATGAATGAACAATTCCTGTCAAGCTAAACATAATCACATATTTGTATAGTACAAGTCCATATGAGAACAATTTGACATACCCGTGAACCAGTATGTACCGTTTCTAGCTGGACAGCTTATCTTACTTAAGCTACCTGCCAGTGTAAAACTGAAGTATAAACAAACTGGGGCATAATATTTGGTCCCAGTAATTGTAAAATGAACAGTTGCAGCTAGAACACCTGTGCACACCGAAGAAAATCCTAACAATGCAACAATGGACATGCAGCACCAGAAATGTAAAACAAACCCCATAATGATACCTGCTCCTCACTTTGAAAGTCTCAAAAAACAATAAACTATTTTGCAGCCAACCCCCAGTCAATGTTTCAACATAATTGGCTATGTTTGTGGCATTTGAGTATTTATGTCACATTTAAGTAGTGTTTTGATATTGAGTAAATGTGTACTCAGGCATGTCAGAAAGAATGAAAGTCATAAGCATTTAGGTCAAAAAACATGTTATCAAAACAAAATTTTTCTTAACTAGATTTTAAGTACAATTAGGCAAACTTGTAACTGTCGTCAGGTGCTGCAGGCTGCCGTAAATATTAAAACAGAATGATGCCAACAGACGGAATTAAGTAGCAAAACAGGCAGGTTTAGAATCTGTTAAATTATTCTGACAAGCTTTCACATTATCTCTGGATATTGATATTAACAGCAATAACTGTAGGGCAAGTCAGAAAAGAATGAAAGTCATTGGTATTTAAGTCAAGAAAATGCAAGCACAGTGTGGTTGTCTTAACCAGACATCTAGTACAGGTAGGCAAGCTTGTACCTGTCGTAGGGTGCTGCGTGCTTCCGATAGCCCCTGTGGGTCTAGCGTAACAGAAAACAAGCTACCATGAAATATCTGAAAGGTGAATATTTAACACAGAATGATGCCAACAGATATAATAAGTACCACATCAGGCAAGTCTAAGAACTCTAAAATTATTGAAGTCAAACGTCAAAAGCATCTCTTGATATTTACAGCAAAATTTGTAGATTTAATCAAACGAACATCTTTGCATCTTCTTGACTCAAGTTTATTTTAAATCAAATTGGTTCTAGATGCAAAGTCCTGAAATTGTGGGACAAAATACGAGCAAACCTCAGGATTTGGACAAAAATGTATCATATCCAATAGCTTCCAAAATATTACTGTCCGGGAAAGGACAGCTAACAGCTTCAAAGTTAAACTTATGTATTTCGTGATAAAATTTAATACAAAACCTGGCATCTGTGACCCGAATATCCAACTCCAGAAACACATCCCTAAATTTATATGAATTGTTGCCTTCCAAAGGGATAGCGTTTGGGTACATTTCTTTAGCAGTTGCACTAAAATTTTGTCCATGTGCACAGATAGTGACATCAATATATATCTTGCGTAGTTTGGCAATTTTGTTGCCATGTAAAAGCTTTTCTTCATCAATTTATTCATGTACTGAAATTCTAGCCAGGTTAAATACAATCTGCAAGTGACGGGGAGCAGTTGCTACCCATTGTACTGCCCTTTATTTGATGAAAAGCCAATGGTCCATTGAACAACAGTATTTTCCAAAAAGAAATTTTGTAGCATCTATCAAAGTTGCTAACGTGTAAGATTTAACATAACTTTTGGAATATTTATTGTGCGACCAACATGCTTTCCTTAAATAAGAATTAATGTTTAAGTGTGGTTTACCATAATGTTAAAACCTTTTTGCTTATTAGTTCTGAAAGAGAACCTTTGACTTCTATGGGTAGATTTCTATACAGTGTAGAAAAATGAATATATATTATATATACATATATATATATATATATATATATATATATATATATATATATATATGTATATATATATATGTATAGAGACAGACAGAGAGACAGAGAGAGAGAAAAAAGTGTAGAAAAATGAATATTATATATATATATATATATATATATATATATTAATCTTTGATTTAAGATACAACCTCCAAAGAATTGCTAATACTCCAAAAGCAATTTATTTTACAGTTTCCAGAAATTGCATTACAGTATTTACGGAAATGGTGCTAATTGCAATCAAACACAATGTTCCTTCCTTTGATAATTGTTCTGTTGTTCATTTTGAAGCACCGGTTATGAATTTAGAGTGAAAAAGTTGTGTTTTTTTGCTTTGGTAATTTGGGTATCCAGAACAAATGTGGAAAAGAGGAGTCCTCCTCTGAATTTTTTTTATTTAAGTTTCTTTTTCATCTCATCTGTATCTGTATCTATCAATTTGTCAATAGATTGTTTGTGTAGTTAATATAAGTCATTTCCTCTTATGTGTGGGATATTGTTTATACCAGGTTCATTTTTAAAGCATCCAAATAATATATATTTGCAGATAATCCCGAATTGCTTACCTGCCTGATTAATGTTAATGATTATTATTATTCTTTGTAGTTCTTAGACATTTTTTGAAATTTACGGCTGTTTTAAATTTACCGTATTGAAATTCTTTATGTGGGACTTGTAACAATACTTTATATTTCTCAAGCCTCTTTCCAAGTTTGATAGCCACTGTTTAAATTTCTGAAATTCTAGTTTTCCTTCCTTTGCCCATTTTATACAGTGGGAATCAAATGCATTGCATGTATCCCGAACAAAATACTGTCAATCTTCAGCTTAGGACATGACCGAAATTTTGGACATTTTTGTATCAATTCTTCTGAAACTAAATTTTCTGTTATATCGGAATTACCTGAAATACATATTTACGGTATGTATAAACAAAATTAGAAAATTAACTGTTAGGCATACAGTCACAATTTTGATTCGCTGCGATATTCTCAACAAACGGAAGAAGTAAATGTCTTGTAATTCTTGACATTAAGCCAATCTTATAACCCTATTTATGGGAAATAATTGGGGGGGGGGGGCAGCTTTTTTTATTTTACTTGGGAATCATGTTCCGTACAAATTTCAATTTGACTGAATGTTATGTGAATCAATGATTTTGTGTTTGAAAGGAATGCTGCAAAATATTTCATACATTTAAGTCTTATCTAATCTGGTGTCAAGATAATTGGTGTGTGAGTATACACAATTTGACCAAAAAAAAAAAAAAAACTGTGAAAATGTGTGTTCAGAATATGTAACACCCAAATTGTCATTGATTCTGGCTACATCTCGAAATGATAATGTTTTAAGAGGTATATTGCTGATTGATCAATGCCACAAGAGAAAACCTGTAGTAAATTTTTCAGCGTGGTCTTTCATATCCACATTCCATTATAGTTTCCTGTTTGTTCCATACTTTTATTTGTCAAAGAGTTCCTTCCCTTCTTTGAAGTCCGGCTTGATCATTGTGGAAAGGTGTGTGACTGCTAGGGAGAGTAGCAAAGTCCAAATTCCTTACATCACCGAAGCCTACAATTCTGTCATTGATTCTAAAGGGAAGAGCTGAATTAAGTGTTTTGATCCAAAATCTTCTACTTGTAATCATTTTCTTATGTTAATAAAATTGTTTTGTTCACAAAATTTGTCTCTCTGTAATTAATGATTCGTATCCAGCAATCCAAATAGAAATGTACCTTAGAATTGAAATGATTTCACAAAAAGATGTTTAGTTTGTGATTTTAATTATGGATTTGTGTCCACTGAATCCCTTTTTAACTGATTGGGTATTAAGGCCCACATAGTGTGATTTACATTTGTGCAGGATTACAAATAAATGATATTGGAAAACTCACGAGATGTCTTGGTCTTGTGATATATATATATATATATTTATATATATATAGTGGAATCCCCTATTAAGACTACCTAAGAGGCTAGATAACGGGGTCTGAATAAGGGATATAATTGAGGATCAGCAGCAATGGGACTGTAAATTATGGGTTTCAATATAGGAATTGTCTGTCTCCAGAGAGGGTCTTAATTGGAGCTATTACTGTATATTTTTTATAATTTCAGTCGACCATCTCTCTCTCTCTGTCTTTGTCTTTTGATTGTTATCTCTACAATGAGTGTTCCTGTCTTGTCTTGTTCTGCCCTGTCATTTGTTTTGTTTTCGCAAGAGGGACAGCCCTTTCCCAACAGCCTCGATTAGTAGTGCTGATATTTCTTGATGTAGTATTTAGGAATAATGTTAAAATCAGCCTCCTTCTGAACCTGTAACATTAATAACCGTTGGAGTTCCTCAGGCAAGCATGCCAGCGGCACAGATCCAGGGAATATCATGACCTTATCATTAAGGCTGGTATAAAAGCTTTGGATCTTTAAAGGTAACATCACAAGTCTGGAGATACTTGGTTGCATATGGCATGCAAAAGTACTTGATTTAAAGACCTGCCTAGCTGATACGGCTATAATTGACCAACAAATGATATTTTCATGGTTTGTATGTATTACCCATTCCCATTGTGACTGTGGTTATGTTGTTTTAATTTTTCGTCGGTCTTTGTAGGCCAAACCTTGCGACCCACACTGCTGTGAAACTGTTTGCTTTATCCTATGCCTATAATACCATGTAAAATTAAGCTAGGTGAGTGAATCTGATAGGTTAAACATATTCATTTTACCTGGATCACCTAACAGTACAGAGGTTCACAATAGACTGGCTCTCCAGACACAGCGACAGACACACGATAATTTGAACAAAATACCCAGGACAATGTATTTACAAGGATGAATCATGTGTTCACTATAATAATCTGATATTACTTATTACTATTTCAGAGCCAGCTCAAGATTTTAACTCTGTGGTAATATATTAAAACATTTTGAACAGCAGATATGCATGTTTTTTTTTTGTTTTTTTTTTGTTTTTGTTTTTGTTTTTGTTTTTTGTTTTTGTTTTGTTTTTGTTTTTTTTTTTGTTTTTTTGTTTTGTTTTTTTTATTAACTAGCAGAAAGATTATCATTTCATTCCCATATACGGATAATTTAGCAATATTTCTCATGCTATGTTTTGGTTCTGTTATCAACAATTTAAACATTGAGTCTATACTCACCGTATAATTGTATATATTCCTAAGTATTTAATTCCCCTAATTTCCCCAAATTTAACATTATGGGAAATAAAAATGGCAAATTTCTGACACTGACTGTCAACCATACATGGCAAGAAGGACCAACATGTTTTCAGAATGTGAATCCGGAAAACAAAAAGAGCAAAATTTTCATCTTCAACAAAGTTAAGAAAATTTCCTCTCGGAGATACATCGACGAGTGTAGTACACTGTGCTCACCTGGGCAATCTCTGTACAGCTGTGTTTATTTCAATGTTTTTTCATTTGTAGGTGACTCTCTGAGCTCTTTTCTGTTGTGTATGCATGGACCACCACTTGAGTGGTCTATGTGTCTTCTTGATCCTTCTTTTACAAACAAAGTCTGTCTTCTCTGTGTGCGCGTTTAGTACATCTGGCATTCTGTTTTCAAGCCCCTCCATTCCACAGTTATAAATTGAATCCATATACATTATGTCTGCATAGGTCAGCAGGTCTAGTCTAGTCCTTCGTTACTTTGGCTATAAAGCGAGATCAATAGACACTGTGTGTAAATGACCAGCTGTATGCAACATATAGTCCTTGGATCGCTTGAATACTGATTGAGTCCATTTTACATAGTTTTAGGAGAGGGGGACGTCGCGGATTAAACCCTAAGCTCTGTCAGAAAGATATTTATATTGAACTTCATTTTTTTTCTCGGAAGTAATTGAAGAGTTTGATCTTGAATAAAACATCTTTAAAAGAGGAATTTAAATTAATCTAAAATCACAGTAAACAATCAGATAGGCGGAATGTTAATAGGGCTCAACAATCGGAGGAACCAAATAAGCTGTTAAATGACTATCGTAACATCTCTTTTGTCTACCTTTACCTTTTAGCCTCTGAATACACATAACGAAACAATATTAAAATGCGGCCACCCATGCACACAGTAAGCACGCCTATGTGGACAAACTTTACCCAGTAGCTACGAAATGGCAAGCTTAAATGAGGATGATGTTGGTTGGTATGTAGGCAGGAAGATAGATTGATAAAATTGTGAAAACTTGCAACCAGAAAAGAATTAACCACAGCTGGGTTATTTGATAAGTATCGTGATGTAGGGCTGTGACAGTAGTTGATCTAAGGACAATGTGGAGAAATGGAAGAAAGCAATATCCTTCCGGCTGGCCTAGAGGGGCATTATATGTGAATTGAATCAACAGCAGCGTGTGTTGCTTTCTAGACACGAAGATGTGCGTGTGTGTGTGTGTGTGTGTGTGTGTGTGTTTAATTAGATGTAAAGTCCTCTCAACACGATTCTGGTTGCGTTTCAGAGGGTCACGACTTTTATCAGTAGAGAGGGAGGTCCAACGTTGGTGTGTCTACGCATGCAGATGTATTCCATATGGAGATTGTTATATAACGTGTTGCTACTAATGTCAACAGTAGGCTTTCTACTCGACGCAATAAGACCGTGAAGGTGTAAATGAATGCCTCATAACCTTAGCAGCTAAGGGGATAAAGTATCATAGGGTCAATTTTGGATACAAATTTTGCAAGAAAAAAAAGCGCGTATGATGAGCAGATAATGATTGAAATCTAAATTAAAGTAGCAACTTTATCCATTAGCCAAATTAATAATTTTCTTCATCTGACCACCACGTTGGCAAGCTAATCTGATCCCCGCTAGGGAGATCTAGTTTAAATCCTTTCTATGTTTCTTCTTCTGTATGTACGCTGATGAAATATTAAGTTTCGGCTCACACGGAAATGCAGTATTGTGTCGTGTGTAAGGGAAGTCTGTACGTCATTAATGTCAAGGAAGGCTGATGCTGAAGTCGAGGGGTTTAAATTGCACGTTTAGTCAATATTACTCGAAACATATAATACAAGCTTCATAATTGGCGAAATAGTACATTGACGTTTACCTGAGAAAATCAATTTCTGGCTTTCCTTGGAACGGAAGACTTATTTCAACTTGATGCGTGTCCGATGTGGGTTTTATTCATTTTTATTATTTTTCCTCATATGTTTGAACAACCGTACTAACCAGAATATAATAGGCTGAATTTACAGCACAGCGATTACTTTTGTCAGTGCATCCTTTATCTCCTAAAAATTTCACGAAAAAAAAAAAAAAATTTGCGTAAAGATACAACATGCTAAACTAGACTTCTCTGTGTATTATACCTATGTCAAGTAATCAATTACAACCCTGACTTAAGAGAAGAGTCTCTTAAAAGGATCAACAATGATTTAAATACATCTTCTGACCTTTAAAGTAGAATTTCCATTACTGTAGATAATTGCTATGTCCAAATAACTAATTTTGAACATATTTTGGCTAAATGATTGTTTTGTGTGGACCAGAATATTAGTGAGACTATCATGACCGCAACCAAGTGAATCCAGTACCCAGTTCTACAGCAAACTATATAGCTAGGTCTTCAAATAAGCTTATTTTATACATTCTTTCCGAAGAAAATATCAATAGTCCAATATGTGCGTATTTGTGATTTTATATGAGCATATTTTTCATTATCTTACGAGGGAATTTGTTGGTTTGCAGACTTGCACAAGAACAACGTCATAATTTGTTTTTTATAAGGTACAGTGCTCAGTGATTTTGATCGACGTGGGTAACATGGTAATATCGAAACGCATTGGTCCAACAGAGATTGCATGTAATGTATAATTGACCGATATCATAGATTTGGCTGAAAAATGACATCATCTCAATTTGCTTGTTTACGCATGCAAATATCCTTGAGTTGGTGATTAAACCGACTATAAAGAGTAGCCATGACTTCATTCTTTATGACACAAAATAGCGCCGCACAAAATTAATGTTCCCAGTATGGGTCGTTTAGCGATCTGTAATGTGTGTGACACTTCACATACATGTATGACACGAATTTTCCTGGAAAACCAATAGGCAAGCATTGACGCTGGAACTGTTTACCTGCCAGGTACCGCCATTCATAGATAGCCTAGGTTACTAGTGATGCCAACTGCTACACACCTGCCACATAATAATATACACAACTACGAGAGCGACTGAGCCGTGTATCAGGATTGGTCGTCCGGGACGTACCTGTGCTGTGGCGATTACACCTAATATGGCATGGTGCTTGTGATTAGTACTAACTTTAACGGTAATTTTGTTTTCATGCTTCGTCCTCTAAAGCATGTGTTGGGATTTGTGTTGTTTGTCTAATGTCTGGTTTCCATTGCCTGGAAATTGTAATGGCACGGTATCTTTATTATGAACATTCATTCTAGTCAATAACGTGATATATGTTTTATGTTGATATTGCAACCTCTTTGTTAATAGATCAAACTTTTTAACGTAAAAAAACTGAGAATAAATATAACGTATGCTGCCTTCCCTTGAAATAAATTTGTCATGCATATATGTCTATACCTGATCAACGGGCAAATCCCGCCGATAGCGTACAGAGACTGCAGTGCCCTCTAACGGCAGTTACTCACCACTTACTACCATTGACGTCATGTGGGGATGGGCTTACAATGCATAAATCTGCCAATGAGATTAGGCCAAACTTGCAAAAAAAAAAAAAAAAAACGAAAAAAAACAAAATTGTTTGTAGCTCCAATTTGGAAGATATTTGATTTGAGAGGGAATGTATCGGAAAACGGCCTGACCATCTCCGAAACAGAATTAGCTGTGTTAAATCAGTAAGCGGGATATAGATTCTGCAATTAGAATTATAGCCACATGGCTCTAACACTCCTGGTCATCGGATTGACTTGCTCTTTGTTTTGTGAAATGTACATAACAAGTAATTGAAGACGACGTTATAAAAGACTTGTGGATATGTCCATATTTATCCATACAGAGAATACATCTTAGCCTATAAAAAAATGATCGTTCGTCGGAGGGCAAACAGACGAACAAAGGCCATCATACAATTGCAGTCACAGAGCTTTCCTGTTTACATGTTACAGCTGAACCATAAGCCGGTAAAAGTAGCGTCATAATGTGGCAACGCTTGCAACTCCCTCAAAATCACACTTGCTTGCGAAAAAATCATAGAAAACAAGGATTATATATATATATATATATATATATATATATATATATATATATATATATATATATATGCATATATATATACATACATATATATATATATATATGTATGTTTGTATGTATGTGTGTGTGTGTGTGTGTGTGTGTGTGTGTGTGTGTGCGTGTCAGTGGACCAAAATGCATGTTTGTTGGCACTGGGACCTCCTTTGTATGTGTTTATTTGTGTAAAAATAGACATATAAGATTTTACTGCACACACACCACACACACACACACACACCACACACACAGACACACACACACACACACACATATATATATATATATATATATGAATGAATTGTTGTGCCTTTCCGCGGTAAAAACTACGACCGAAATAAAGTGATTAAGATAATAAATTGTTAAGTTAGGAAGTAAATGTCAATTCATCTGTGATGAGTGACAAATACTGCCAGTCAGTCAACCTAAAATCCTTTCTAAGTCAATTTTTTATTTGTTTTGAGGTTAGACTAAATGAAAAAGCCGACCAATTGCCTCACGATACATCACGGTATTTATTATCTTAATAATAAAGAGAAGAGAAATAAAAGAAGAAGAAAAGAATGAGCAGCAACACGACAATAACAATACAATAATGGCCTGCCTGCCTGTCAGGCAGCCCATTCTGGAAGCTATATCGTGGCTCAGCAGTCCAGGACCATATGTCTGCTAAGTAGTAAAATTTGATCTCTACTAAGTTAACTTTGCGGCACTCCCGTTCAGTGGATTCTGTTCTGTGTTGCAATTCTCGTCATATTGACAAGTGGGTTCATAACGGGTCCTTACTTATTCACAGTCCTTTATTCATGTAAAATCAATAGTCTTGTCACCTTGTGTCACAGCGCATGGTTGCAGATTGTGTACTTGGTTGAGTCAAAACGCAAGAATGATTTATCTTAATGTAGATCCACACAGAATAGTCGATGGAAATTCTCAGAAATACACGCGGAGTTCAAAAGTTGTGTGACATATTTTTTTTCTAATCATGTGAAGTGCTTGAAATGAATCAAAATATTCATTAATCTATCACTGACAGGGAAATTACCATTTACATTCAGAGGCAATGAATAAACCTATTCAATGATGATGATGATGATGATGATGATGATGATGATGATGATGATGATGATGATGATGATGATGATGATGATAGCCCCTCATTTTTGAAGAAATGCTTGCATCAATACATGTATATAAGATACATTTTTATTCAGTAAAATATCGACTGAAAAAAGCATTGGATACATGTCTGTAGAAATATCTGGCACTAATGGCATATTGTGGGGTGGCATTTTTCATCTCCGTCATCGCCAATATAATGGTGACAGAGGCTGATGTGTTCCGAGTTGAAATAACGATACTACATTCATATTTCCGATCGACATTTCAGTCAGGTATCAGCACGCCTTCAGTTGCGGACATCAGGAACTGGTTCAGCTCAACCGTTCGGCACTGAAGGGGTTAATACGACACCGGTCTTTACCTTGTAGAATAATCGACCTTATGGTTGGTGTAGCTCTATGTGACGTTTGACCAATCAAAGCTCTAAATAGCACGGTCTGTAAGACAAGTTAGGGAGTTTTGTCTCATTTCAGCATCAGTGTTGTGATGATTTTCAAGCCGACAGAATTTCCAATTTGCAGTTTTAGGTGGCCACATTTAATTTATTACATTCGAAGGCAAAGTTAAAATAAGCCGACGAAAGATTGCAATATGACAGTTGCTTATTAATTGTCCAACGCTTATTCCAAGACAGGGGGGTCCACGAATTTTGAAGACCATGAGTATAGCAAAAAGATTTTTAAATATCAGATATCATATCGTATGATCGCAGATACGTGTTTATAAAGACCCACGGGAGAAAAAAAGAGCTATGAATGTCGACTAATATGCTCATAGAGATTACGTCCCATCTGCGATTGTGCCGTACTGTTGGCAAAGTTGAAACCAGTGGTTTGCCCTCTCATACATCTGATACAGGCAGCAGGTGTGTTCAGCTGCTCAAGGGCTCATTTCTGTGGCTTTCTTTCCTTTCAGTGTCCGTCAGTCCGGCAGTTAATTGATTTGTTTATCCAGTCGTTTAATCGTTTTGACAGTTCTGCTCTTCAACCTGTCGATTAATTGATTGATTAATCGATTGATTGATTGATTGATTGATTGATTGTTTGGTCTGTTGTAGCTATCGGCCTCTCGTTCAATTTGTCAGTGTTGGTCTCTAAATACAAATTGTGAAAGTAGGCAAGACATACACTACCTACCTGTTGGGAGTGAGTGAGGGTACCATGCCTATGGCTATAGGATTCCTCCAAATACTTTTGATCCGGACTGCCCAATATTTGGTACATGACAAAGTAGATCTAAATTTGGCTGTGTTAGATTTGGTTTAAAGCTATGGACAAAATAACAGAAAAATATGTAGAAACGAACAAATATATGAACTGCTAACGTACCTTACAATATCTTGTGACAAAATGAGAAAGATAGTAACGGGGCCACCATTAGATATCTTGGGGGGGGGGGGGGGAGGGGGCAGGGCATGAGTTTTTTTGAACAAATATTTTTGAGCAGACAATGGGTGAAATAAATAAAGAACCAGAGGACAGAGTGAAAATAAATATTGTGTCAATGGATGAGGGTGAAATTAAAAAAAATGCAGCCAGTCAAAATAAGTTCTAATGGTCACTTAAAGTGTGAAACTTTTTCAATCAAACTTTAAAAAAATTCAACTCGCTTCGTTCGGGCATTTCGTGACTTCATTGATGTTCAAACTTGTCAAGGGTCTCAAAAACTTATCACAAATTAACATTAGACTGAACTTCTACATACTGTGTTAAGACACAGTCAGAACTAAAGATCCAATGAGGCACAGCCAGTACATGTACATGTAAATCATTTTGCCGAAGAACTATTGGAATTTGCAGGGCAAAGAAGTTGATGACTTCTGTCCAACAGCACAGATGGATGCCCTTAATATGTCTCCCCGTGCAACGGGGGGACATATTGTTTTGCGTCCGTTCCCTCCATTTCTTCCGCTTCTTGCTGTTGTTGTTGTTGTTGTTGTTGTTGTTGCTGTTCTTCTTCTTCTTCTTCTTCTTCTTCTTCTTCTTCTTCTTCTTCTTCTTCTTCTTCTTCTTCTTCTTCTTCTTCTTCTTCTTCTTCTTCTTCTTCTTCTTCTTCTTCCTCTTCCTCTTCCTCTTCCTCTTCCTCTTCCTCTTCCTCCTCTTCCTCTTCCTCTTCCTCTTCTTCTTCTTCTTCTTCTTCTTCTTCTTCTTCTTCTTCTTCTTCTACACATTGTTGCGTGCTTTGCGGAGTCGATAACTGAAGAAACATCTGACTTGGGAAGTTGAATTTTTTGTGAGGATGTTCCTGTATAAAATCTTGCTTAGAATTGCAGATGGATGACCTTGACAAATTTTTCAAAGTCACATGGGCATGTCAGCTAAAATTGAGGCGGAAGCAACCACTCTGCAAGGATTTGACTTGGGAGGCTGAAATTTGGCATGTTTATGTACCATAATATCAACTAGGTTGGAATTGTAGATGGGTGACCTTGACCTATTTTGAAGGTCACATGGCCATTTTTTTAAAACCATTACAGATGCACTCGAAAAAAAATTGTCTTAAAGAGGTTCACATCTTGTGCAATTATGCGTCTATGTAAGACTTTCATAAGACCATGCTTGTGACTGCAGATGTATGACCTTGACCTATTTTTCTAGGTTACTTGGGCATTGCGTCAAAAATCAATGTGTGGATGTGATAACTCAAGAAAGATTTCACTTCGAAAGTTAAAATTTATTTAAGACCTTGCTTGGGATTGCAGATGGGTGACCTTGATCTATGTTTAAGGTCACATGGTCATGTCATGTAAAATCGATAACTAAAGAGAGATTTGACTTGGGAAGTTGAAATTTTGTGTGAAGATGTTCCTATATAAGCCCTTGCTTGGGATTATAGATGGGTGACCAAGACCTTTTTGAAGGTCACATGGTTACTTTTTCAAAATCATTGCAGACACCCCAATGAAAGATTTGACTTACAGAGATTGAAATTTTGTGTGATTGGGTTTATATGAAAGACCTGTGAGACATTGCTTGTGACTGCAGATGTTTGACCTTGGTCTATTTTTAAAGGTCACATGGGCATTTTATCTATAGTCCATGCAGACATGACATGTCCACAAGGATTTGACTTAGATGGCGGAAACTCTGCATTATAATGTACCATAATATGAACTAGGTTGGAGTAGAGATGGGTGACCTAGAGTGTACCTTCACCATATCTGTAGATCATTGGAATCGGTATGCCTATTTATAAAAATAAGGGTGACAAAAGTAAGGGCGCATGGGGAGACATTTGATTTTCTGTCAGAAAATCAGCCTGTTCTAGTTAAAGCCTGTGGTACTGTGCATCTGTCCCTGCAAAGGGAATGAAAAAGCATCTTGCTTTTTGATGCTAATGAGACCTGGGCCAAAATATCAAGTCTATTAGCATTAGTAACTGAAATATGTGGTGAAGAGCTGGAAGGAGGTGCTGTTAAATATGCAGAAGAAATGCATCTCAGGGAGGTGAAAAGACCATCAGTAGGAAGGAAAAGATCAAAGCGACAAATAAAGAGTTGATGGCAATTAAAACTGGTCCACTGAGAGTTATAATCCAAAGACACAAAAGTAGCTTAGTGGAAAGTTTCCTACATTTAGGAACATAAGAGACCTAAAGATAGAAAACTGTCTCTTCTATTTATCAAAATACTTTGTGTCTAGACCAGCCAGTATGGGAAATCACAGTTTGATACTAAATTTTGACAAAGACAGCATTGGTTAGACTAGTTCAGCAGGCAGCATGCTGCAGGTGCAAGAAATTGGCAATTAATGGACAAAATAATCTGTTTGTATCTGAAGATGTTGAATAAGTAAAGCTCCATACGTGTACATGCTGGCATTATCCAAACATTATACAAATACATTAGACACCTAGCTTCATTTAATGAAGCTGTATCCACAATAAATACCACGGAACATATTGTCTTTTAGAAAGACATATCTTATATTTGTCCAAACATTTATCCCAATTCTGCAAAGATCAGTATGTAACGTTTGCACACTCAGTCATCTACACAGGTTAAGAGATGGTAAATGCTTCGATATTAAAGAATGGGCTTGGCATTAGGTCATGTGTCGTGGGTGAAAAAAATATGTTTGCTGCTTTGTATGAAAAAAAAAAATAAAGCCCATCATGGTGTAGAAAAACTAAAGTGTTCTATCCCCTTTGTGAAATAAATAATTTTTGGGGTTGAAAAACTGCAGCCCCCCCCCCCCCATCTAATGGTGGCCCCCTAAGATAGATAGATTAAAGAATGTTATATAGCATATGAACAAACAACACTCTATATACACACACACACACACACACATATATATATATATATGTGTGTGTGTATATATATATATGTATATATATGTATGTGTATATATATATGTATATATATATATATATATATATATATATATATATATATATATATATATATAAAAGAATGAGGCAAGTTGTCGACCGATGGGTGGATTACGTATGGATAGAAGTAAGTCTGATAGGAGGACTAATGCAAACTAACGGTACTTATAAATGGAATTATTATTTAGAGTGTGTATGAGGTAACTACATTCTATCAGGTCCTACATATCCTTGTCATCTTCACAGTAAAACAGAGTGTAGTACTCTCTGCAGACAAATAGGTCCTTCACTTTTGGGGTGAATGGGAAGAGTGGCAATGTTTCACAATGATGAACTGAGGAACACAGTACTTTGTTGAGGCACTGCATCGGTTCTCTTAACGGCTTTTTAAAACCAAAAGTAATAAAAAAGTGAAACGGCTCTCACATATTTTTCAAGCTGTTGTGCAAAGGCGTGCTGACTGTAGCCATTTTCCCTCGTCTGTAATACATTGACTGCTGCTGTGGCTGCAGCAGAACTGATAAGGAAACCCACCTTATCTTCTAGCTAACGTTAAAATTTTTTTAAACACACAAGCTCCTCAGCGGGTCGATAATCGTTTGCACAGAATGTTACTTTTCGTTAACTCTTTCAGTGCCAAATGTTGACTGAGGTGAGAGCCTTCCTCGGTGCTCTTTGGGAGCAGTGTGCCCAAAGCGAGCGAAATAAAGCTGTAGATGTTGACAATTCCCATGGACGTGCAACCCGCAGGCCGATGGCAGCAGAGGGTCGATTACCAAGTATGTAAATTAGTATCTGTATGTTCAAAGGACATGGACTTTTGTGGAAGTTTACACCGAAGGACAACTTTTCATTCAGATACCAGCATTCAGTTTGTATTTAATGTGTTACAAGAGCCTCCGGCTGTGCCCAGGCAAGAATTTAAACTGGCGTCAAAAGAGGTAATTTGTAAAAGAGGAAAGAACATCCATTTTAAACATGTTGCAACAAATGTCCAAGTTACTGAAGGCCAGACAAAAATATATGCGTGGTTCTGGTATCCTGACGGAACCTCCTAAAAAGGCCCAGCCCTGAAATTAATGGAACAAAAAAAAAAAAAAAAAGGTTCTTTAAGCCGCCTTTCCCTAATAAATACTGATCGACCCAAGCCAGTGCTACAAACTCCGTCAGAAACCCAACTGGCCCCAAAAAGTCCGTATTTTTTTATTTTTAGTGGCCAAAATGTGACGTCTGAAGGGGGAAAATTTCCGCCCCCTGCCCCCCCCCCCCCGAAAACAAATTGACTTTGAGCCTGAAAAATGGTGCATTCTGGGAAGTTTCGAGTACCTTGCCTTCACATAGTTGACGAAATCACAACATTTTAGTAATGATTGTACTAATTTCGCTATTTGCCCTCATATTGTACAAATATGTGATGGAAATTAGTAAAAATTAACTTTAAAAGAAATCGCCATGTTATCAATTGAGATCAGATAAATAATGTCTCTTCAGAGAATTTGTGCACACATACATGCATAATGGTTATTAAAAATTAACAGATAAATAATCCCGAGATTAGTAAGTTGTGTATTTTTTCTACAAAAGCAAAAAAAAAATATACATTAAAATGAGCACTAGGCCTGAATCTACTTAACTTTTGTCACTGAATGTTGATTGATAATATTTTATGCACACATATGCCAGGATGGTGCAATATAACTGCTAAAAACACCAAACTATGATGCTTGGAATGGGAGTACCAAATGCCTAGGGAATAATGCCTTGGCTTATTATCATGGTGGGCCACAACATGAAAATAGCAGAAATGCAAGTATGAAATCGGAAAAAATATCAAGTTGCTGTGCACAGGTTTGTAGCTGAATTGCTTTAATTATTTATGAATTAAAATATTGATCTAAATCATTAATAAATGAATCTCAAAATAAATATAAGTACCAAAGGCGCATTTTTATAACTCCAGGGAGCTTATATATATATATATATATATATATATATATATATATATATATATATATATATATATATATATATATATATATATATATATATAAATACATATATACACACACATATATATATATATATATATACATATATATATATACACACACACATATATATATATATATATATATATATATATATATATATATATATATATATATATATATATATACATATATATCGGTTCCCTGATAATACTAAGATATAGAAACTACAAATATATAAAGCGGTCCCTCTCCAGTACTCCCCATCTGATGCATCAAATATGATTTCAACTCATTTTCGAAAATGTTCTTACATTCACTCTCTTTTACAACCCTGGCAGGTTCTACATGGGAATGGGTATCATCATGGTACAGAAGTACCTGAAATTACTGACCCCAGTCCCCACCTGGTCAAAACGACTAGATCTCCTTGGCACGAACACTTTTGCCATGTTGAATGACCTGACGCGCAAGACCACAGTGCTGTCCAATTAAGGCAGCGAATTAACATTCCCTGGATCATTTTCTGAACAAACTTCTGCACATGACATACACTTACTTTGGATAAATTCTGTAGCAATTTTTCAAGAACTGTTCTATAAAATTTTGCTACAATTCTCCAGCTGGACAGCCTTAGACCAGCTGCAACATGTGACCGACCAGCAAAATCACCCCACAAACAACCACCCATGAAAAACCAGTCGTTCAAAGCCACCGTAACCAAGTTGCAAGACAATGTTAACAGAAAAGCTGGCCAACGTGTGCCGTTGGGTGCGGAACTCACTATTTTCACAATGGCAGCCATGTCGATTACCTCTTTTGAACAGGTAGCGCCCAAAATATATGTGTGATAAGTGTTAAGGGAATGTTAATTTGTCGAATGAATGCAATGTACAATATATAATTGGACTTTTCCAGATTGAGTATTTCTTGAAATGAAAATACAACAACAAACAGTGACCAGTTGTAGGCCCCAGAATAACGTTTTTGTATGAGACATGTTAGTCGCTCTACGACAGTGAAATACGGGTCAGCAATAGGCCGAGTGCCAACCGCCCCACTGCTTCAAAGACGAAGCTCTGGAGAAGGTTGTCCGATAGTGAATACGGGTCCGAAAGTGCCGGCGAGTTTTTATATAAGTGGTAAAAATAGAGCATCAAGTGGGGAAGACTGTGTACAGGAAAACATTTTAAAGTCAATCATGATATTACAAATACAGAAATGTCTCTTCTTCGGAGATGAGCCTTTACAGTCGAAATGCTGAGGCTTGAATGAAATTGATTGGTTGCCAGCAAGCTTTGGTTCCAAGGTAACCCTTAAACTGTGACGTCACAACGACAGACAAAATTCAACATGACAGCCATGTTATTAACTGGTATTACATGCAAACAAGAAATTAAAAAAGTGGTACAAAAGATGTGTTATGATCTCTTACCTTTATGTGTCTTCTTTTCACAGATATAAATCCACATTATGGTATTATTTAGGTCTAATAATAGGGCCATGTTAACCGAATATGTCCATTTCGTTTCTGACCTGTCAGCGATTGCTGATCCAATTATCCAGATGTTATGTACATATGATTTTATTACATTTTGTACAAGCAATGTGATGACAAAATATTTTTTCTCCTACTGCATGATTACTCTCTTGATGCAAGAAGAAAGTAGGTCCAAATTAAAAAGAAATAATCTTGTGACCAGACTCTGAATTTCAACCTCTAAAATCCGCCATCTTGCAAAAAGAAAAAAAAAAAAAAGAAAAGAAAAAAGTAATAATAATCACGGTTTTCTACAAAGCTCTACTTTTGTATCATGGCGTCGATTCCCGGCAATTTGCATCTTGAATGCACAACCAAAGCATACAGATCCATAATCTAATGGGAGTGGTGGGATAATAACAACCCTGTGCCCACCTTCCAGCCAAAAAGGAAGGAACCCCAAAATTACATATTTAGGGGACACGGCTCTTTTAATTTGATAAAAACTGTATAATTTGCCCAACAATGCTCTTTTTTTCACAACCTAAAATATCCATTAGTATGAAACATGGCATAATCTATGTTATTACAGAAAAGGTTTTATTTTTTAAGTTTTCCTACCGTATATGGGGACACACTTGGTGGAGCGGGTTGTGTCTCATGGTGTATCCATGCTATTCTAATTATATTGACCGGCATAATGTATATATGCTACGTTTCTGCTTCACAAGCTCCTGTCGCGTATCTCAAGCCAAGCTTACTGTTTCCTTCCACAGCCACTGGAAATTTACTTTACTTATTGTTTTTGCAACGTCTCCATTTCCTGTTGGCCAATTGGTTGAACAGCAAACAAAATGGTGATGTGATGGGTATCACGGAAACGTTTAAATTTCTTTCAAATCAAGGGGTATGAGAAACAGAATCTAGTGCTTCATGGCAGTGGCAGACGTCATTCAAAACACTCGTGGCGGGAAAAAAATCCCAGCCGTTTCAATATTCACCTAAAACTTTTAACCAGGCTTTACCCAACTGCTTATTCAACGAATTATTACACGATAAGAAAACTGTGCATGTGTATGATTTGTGACTAGTTTCAACCAGCGGATTTTTTTTCCCCTTTTTGTTTTTGTTTTTATGTTTTGGGTTTTTTTCCTGATTTTTTTGTTTCCTTTTTTGTTCTGGGTATAATAGAGCCATGCACCTATGTATTCAGCCCATTTGAAAAGCGAAACTTTACCTTTCAAAGGTGCTTAAGATATAGGGATATAGATCTACGTAAAAGAATATGGCCCTTTATTAAATATTATGCATACTCGCAGAAAAAAAATGAGGCAAATTATGTCTTAAAAATATCTGCCTTGTTTCAGCCTAAAGTAATTTTCTTACTTGCTAATCATGAAATAAAACAAGATGAACAGGACGTTCATGATGGATGAGAGACCGATGGTTGCGCATTTATTAAGTTAGAATAGCAGTGATTATTGAATAATAGGCATTATGCTGTTCAGCAAACATCATTATCAGATACGTTTATTTTTTTTTTTTTTTTTTTTCTGAATCCAGAAGAGAGAATAAAATTTCATATTGCAGGAGAAACCTGGTTATTTTCCAAAATTGCACAATTTGCCAAACAATAAATGCAGTTTGCAAAGAGAAAGGAACCCATTTTGAGAAGATCATGTGTAAATTATATTGTGTTATTCCATAGTGCCTGCAACTTGGATGCGTTTTCATCACAAACAAAACAAAAAACAAAAAAACAAAAACCCAAAAAAAAAAACAAAACACAAAAAACACAAAAAACCAAAAAAAAAAAAAAAAAAACAAAACCAAAACCAAAACAAAAAAACACACAAGCAAGACATATATATATATATGTACATATATATATATATATATATATATATATATATATATATATATATATATATATATATATATATATGTATATATATACATATATATATGTATATATATGTATATATGTATATATATGTATATATATGTATATATATGTATATATATGTATATATATATATATATATATATATATATATGTATATATATATATACCCAAACCCCTAACCACGCGCTAAAGTTCAGCTAGCTTCTGCCTACATGTAGACGGGCACTGAAATAAGACTCACTGGTGCTTCCAAAGTTTTTAGTTTCTAAACATACAGTTGGTCAAGGATGTTGATAATTGGTTTTTAAGGAAACTTACTGCTGGTACGTCATTTCAAAGACGCACTGCAGATGGGAATAGGAGATATTGCCCAGATCTGTCTGAGCTCTAATGTAAGGCACGTAAAATCTATTTTAGAATTATAGGATGAACTTTGTGGATTGGGGATAAACGGAAAAATAGATGAGAAATAATTCGATACTAACTTGATGAGTACTTTATACATTCATGTTAGTTTACTGTATTCCTTTCGAGTTTCTGGTAATTGTCCTTCTATTTGGCTATATAGGTTAACCTTTCTTCCCCCTCATATCGCCCGAAAGTGCCAGGATGTAAATTGTCATCTGCGTTAACATACTTAAATTTCTGGTCACTACAAAGCAGCCTATCTTAGACCTAATGATGATGGTGATGATGACAAAAATGATAATAATAATAATAATAATAATAATAATAATAATAATAATAATAATAATAATAACAACAACAACAACAACAGCAATAATAATAGCAATAATAATAATAATAATAATAATAATAATAATAATAATAATAATAATAATAATAATAATAATAATAATAATAATAATAATAATAATAATAATAATAATCAGAAACCAGATCCAGGATGGGTTCTGTGACCTCGGGCATTTTTTTTTTGTATGTATTATTTTTGTTGATGTTTTTCTGTTGCTTTTGTCATTTGATTCGTCTATCTGATATATCCAGTCATCAGACACCATTTTTCTCTGGGAACAAATTATGTCATTAAGATTTTTTTTAACTGCATCAGCAGGGGATCACCAACATAAAATGGGATAACCATACTTTTTTTAGCTAGTTCTGTGTTCAAAGTATATACGGTAATCAATAAGTGTGGAAATATGTCTCATTGGTTCCTCTTATATCCGTTTAAAACTGCATTTCTTACGGTTTTTTGAAGAAATTATCTGATTGTTCATGCGATCTGTATTAAAGTCTCCACGAAATATAGATCTATGTCTTTCCACGGATTATCAAATCTACCATCGATCCATAGTTATCTATCTCCACTACTCTTTAGTCAAAGGGCTGAAACATAGAGATGAAAGGCAATATAAGGTTGTATATTGGGACGACCATCTGTCCAAAAAGTACCGTAATATCATTGCTTATTAGCCGCTCTGCTCGAAACATTTTCCTTTTTTTAATGCATTTTGCGACTCTATTATCTGCCAATGTATTATGTATATTAAGAGGCCACCATCCGTCCTTTACTGTAGAGCATAATCCTGTGAAAATTCTGACTATCAATGATTGATTCAACCTCCGACGCACATAGCTTTCGCAAAACAAACAATATGCATTTTTATAGATGAACCTGCAGCTGTTCCACATCTTTACAGTAGATAAGCGATTAGCATCCAATTGTGCCAGCGATAGTCATTATGGTAACGTAAATACCAATAAGGAGATATGACATCAGACCACCGTTTCTGTTTGTAAAATTTGAGATATGGTACACAAATTTCTCCATACATTTTAATGATCTCTCAATGATCGATGCAGGCTTCCTTTGAACATGGTTTTCATCCTATTTTATATCTGTATCGTGCAACGATGCACGGCAGCAATTTTGAAGGTGACAGTGATCTATTTGCATTCCAGAAGGTGACAGTGATCTATTTTCATTCCAGACGCAGAAAGAAACGGTTTTGCGGAATTAATAAGCATATGCACAAAGGAACGATTGCGCAGATGTTAAATATTATGGAATAGGGACATCAATGGGTACATCAGTGCAAGTAAAACATCGATAAACAAAAGTCCATGAGACTTCTCCAGGGGGAAAGCAACCAAATGGGATATTTATAAACGGTAACGGGGGGATGTGGGTAAACTTATCAAGCGAGATATTATCCAAGTCAGTCACAAATGTAAGTAAAGATTGATTGATTGACTGTCCATAAGAAACGAGCGGGATCGAAAATCTGGTACATCCAAGTGTGAACACAACAGAAATGTATTGTGTCCAGGAAAAGAAATTGTACAATGTAACTGGTTAAAAGCATCAAATGAGCATTTATGTGCCACCTATTGATATTTGCCACCACTGGAATTTGAAACACGTGCCTTCAAAACAATATACGTCCGTTGGGTGAATTGGAATATGTCTGAAAGATTGCATTTATCTGAAAAAGTAGGTCGCATCAGTGGTTTAGGTATTTTAGCTTTGATAGGTTTGAGCTAGTCTCCAACAGTTGTGCATAAAGTGAACAAAATTCACAAAAGCAGTGTCCAGTGATCAAGTCTGCAAATGTACCCCACATATATCCTACCCGCCATTTGTGATGACACAACACACTGCACTCCCTAATACAAGACAGTATTTTTCAAAAAAAAAAAAAAAAAAAGGACAAAGGTCTGAGTAATAAGTTTTGAAACATTGTTGCATAGTCGGCTGGGCCTTAATGGATGACCAGCTGAAATTTTATAGGACCCTCTTCAGCTGGACTACAAGAAAGCCCATCCACCAGCCATATAACTACCAATTCGAAAATTTGACCCAGAGGAGGTCAGCTAGAATTGTATGGAAGATTTATATTTGCAACCACTGACCAGTAATATGCATGCCCTCGTCTTTTATGGCTGGATTAGGGGCCTTCGGGTAAGATTAAAAATGTACCAAACAGCGCGTTACCAGCGCTGTTCTGCCTTTGGCGGACATATTTGGATAGTCTTGCTTCAAAATTTCGATAGAGGAGGCATCCGGCAGCACATACATACTCCACAAGTGTTGCACCATGCTGAGAAACCACAGTGATGCGGTTACGAAGTGAAAGTGAAAATGCAACTAAAATTTGCGAGAAGGGTTAACATCTGCCTCCTCTGCTCTTTGGTTGCTCTAGGAATAAAATATATTTTAAACAAACTGATACAGTACCACAGAGGTACTCGGCAATGCTACATTGTGACATATGCCCATTCTCACAGATGTTTGAATCACTCTTCATACTCATTAAGCAGTCTGTAAAATGACTACTTGAATGTTCACTTGTATGACCACCGGTGTTACATGGTGATGGGCCGCTACAAATGTAATCAGGCTTTCTGACAAGGACATGATTTTCTAATTTTGGTCATCCTTTCCACACCAAAGTAAATTAATGCAACCAAGGTTCCACTCACGACAATGCTCACTTGTATATATATATATATATATATATATATATATATATATATATATATATATATATATATATATATATATATATATATATATATATATATATATATATATAATAAACGTTTGGTCTTCCTGACACCATCAACGCCACGACTGGTAAACTCTACCCATTTCTAAATAGTGTACTTTATTTTTTGATACAGATGACAAATCTGATACACTAACATGGAGACCCAGTTAGAATATAATATCTGAAAAGCAGCCCTCCCTGTGTCCCCTGGAAATAATTTTTAATACGTAAAGTTGTACGCGAATATCGCTATCCTTCACCGTGGTCTTGAACACAAACTAAACCAAATCATCTGAGTACCATTAGACCCCCTAAAGCTGATTGGAATATGTGACGATCACAGATGCCTCGTGAGTATCATTTTGTCTCTTAATTTCTGCATATTCATATGATCAAACACCAAACACCCATTTTGAAGAGGCCGAAACTCCTTTCTTTTTCCTGCATCGGTATCAAAGCAAGGAAACTAACATAAATGCAGTTACAAATAACCATAATCATATATAAGATTATAATTCTATTGTTTATCCTATCGTGTGGCCGATACCCACGGCTTCTTCACTATATTTTGTCTCTACTTCCACTTAAGCTTGGCAAGAGCCCATACCTCTTCTCTTCGACAATAGATAAATCGGGCTTTCATCCTGCAATGCTTCTACTGAACATTAAGGAGAGGGACAAATGTCCACAGGAAAGTGCTTCTGGCAGCAAACATTCCATGCATTGTTTATCAGCATGATCTAGCTTGCTGTGTTTTATCAAGTCCTATCACTTCTATCCGATCATAATACAGCATGAAATAAAACAGGAGTAAAATATTCATCGTATATACTTTAATCCAGTCCAAGATATTCAGTAAAAGTGCTTGTAATGCCCAATGCAAGTTTATATCATGTCTGCTCTGTGTTTAGCTTAGCTGACCTTGCAGCTGAGCTTTTAGGAAGCTCAGTCGTCCGTAGTCGCCCGCTGGTGTTAATCCACATCTCACATGTGACA
>CAXHWN010002138.1:0-33000 GCA_964020975.1 Hermodice carunculata | reverse complement strand
TTTCAGCTCACCCCAGTCTCTCCTACAGAATGTGTGCAATATTGTGGATTTTGTCTTCTAATCAAGATCACAGAGCACGTCCGATTCAGTTGTTTTTTTATAGAATTACTGAAGAACGTTGGAGCTGTAACTTCGGTATTGTACGCCAGCTGTCACTGCCGTACAGACCTGATTCAAACTTTTGCATTCACATGGTCTCTTCATTTTGTTTGCATTCATTTTCTTCATTTGAGCAGAGCGCATATGTTCATCATGACCCTCTTGTTTTCCTTTGAGGATTTACAACTGATTTACTAGTACTGCTGTTGAATTGTCTTCCCCTGCACTGTCTTATACCAAGAAAAGAAATTTAAGGGAAGTCCGAACGCAACTCTACTTGACAATGTGCAATTTCCCCTTTTTTTCTCAGTAAGTGTCGCAAAATCACAATAGCGTGTGACGCAGCCGTGGATGTTATAAATTTTTCCTGAGCCATTAACAACATAATTTTCTCCTACTTGCATGTGTTGTATACAGTGGTACCTGTCTTGAGAGACCCCTCCAATATGAGACCGCATATCTCAGAACACTGTGCTATCTTTTCCATGTTATTTTTATACCTCTAATGAATACAGTTTTCACTGACCACATTTTCACCTGCCTTAGAGGTGGTCTCTGAACACAGGGGCCACTGTATATATGCAAGTGACGCCATGAAGGTTGTCGTGGAGTGGGCAAAGGGCGGCTATGTACGGGATTTAACAATAAGCAATATGCATTGTCAACATCTTTTTACAAAGTAGTTTGCATATTTCTCATGATCTATAATTTGTCTGATCCATATGTATCGGACCACCATATTTAATGCATCTTGGAACATAAAAAGACCCAATTATATGCCACAAAAATAAGCCCTTGCCCAGCCCACAATCTACGGACAGATGGTTCGTTCTCCACAGATGACCCTTGCTGACACACACTATCAAAACTGGCGAAAGTAGATAGCGAAGTGGAAGTGACTGAGAATTTTAGCTAGGGCTGTGCAAAACAAACGGTATGTCACATTTTGCATATTCTTATTTGAATGAAAGTTGTGTAATTTTGAGAGTTTAGAACGTTTCAAAGTTCCAAATACTCGTTTATAATTTTACCAAAATATAATGATTTTTTTGTGGAGATTTGCGCGCTTTTTTCTCGGCAAGGTGACATTAGTAGGTTAAGTGGTGCCCAAGTATAAGCAGGCCTACAGGTAAGCTTGATGTTTTTAGTTTTCCTCACTGTGTCGAGGAGAACCATTCAAAACTGTAGGCCATATTACCAGCAAACGACAGAGCATGGAAAATACAATGAGTGAACATGTTTTTGACACAATACACATGATCGCAAGGAATGACTAATCAAATAATAATCTGACGTATATTAAGAAGTGAAAATTAAATTGAAAGCATCTGCTCTAAGTAAAAAGCAAAACACTTTTTTCGATAACACAGGCCTAGGTACATGAGGGACTTTCAATTGCTGCTAAATTGATTCATTCATAAAAGTTAATTCCAATTGAACAAACCGCATTTCCCTTTATTCCATATGAAAATAAAATAAGCAAATGACAAAGAATATTCAGTGAAACAGTTACACCCCTGTTCATCCTCTCGTGACCACAAGAAGATAATTTTTGGTGGCAAGCCTATCAGATGCTGATGAAGTGCAGTGAAACTTCTTTGTAGACTCTTCCATGGAGACTGTTTTGATTTTTCGGACCCAAGACAAGATTATTCAGCAGTTGATGAACGTATAAGGAAGGCGGCGTTCCCTTTTTTATTTTTTATTTATTTTTTTTTTTGTTTTTTTGTTTTTTTTTTGTTTAGTTTTTTGTTTTGTTTTGTTTTTTTGTTTTTTGTTTTTTGTTTTTTGTTTTGTTTTTGTTTTGTCTTTGTTTTTTTTTTGGGGGGGGGGGGCTGTAAGCAATATTAGTTTTACTCTCCGACTTCGCAGGCCAAAAGAGAAGTATTGTTCTTTTCAAATTTTATTATGAGTCCAAATTTAAAATTAATACTTCTCATAAAACAGACCCTTTTTCCCAGAACCAGCATACCAAGCTTTCAATCAAGAATTTCAAAGTTGGTTTAAACGTATTTTTTTTTTATTTTTCAAAGTACAGTTCGATGTAGGCCTATACAAAAAGATTACCATTGTAACGATTCCGGGTTGAACCAGAAACTATTCTCTCTTGTCAAGAAAAGACGACGTGCATACATGACCGGTCAGGATGCACAAATGAAAGAAATATTTTCTTTGAACTGAGAGAAATTACGTTTGGACAGTGCGAACTGTATCGCTGATCGAGGTTTCAGAAAAGTAGGTCCACTCTGTAAGGAAAAATTACCGATTGCTTGATACAGGGGTGACAAAGTGCAACAATGCTCCTCGGCGGAAGATAACTGTATGTCTGCTCTGACCGAGACAAATTAACCCTACGGTACATTTTAGACTGAGTCAGCAGCTTTCATCCGCGCTGGAAAGCAGTTGACCTAGACTTCAATATGCTATGTAACTACAGGCATGCTCGTACTGGAATGAAACATCTTTTTGACTTTTTACAAGAAACCTGAATCTAGAATCCTTACTGTAATTCAGAGCAGTTCGTTTTAAGTAGTTCGACTTGAGTCGCAGTTGGCACTGAGACAGTTTAATACACATGACACAAATTACAACGTAGACTTCCCAAACTGAAAAACGGACATAACCTTGATATTTAGTGCAGACCTTATGGATAAGACTTCCACAAAATGCCTGAAAAGCAGTTAGCTCCGTGCGTATTTATGTCTGCGTGCCAACACAAACTTTCTTTCTTTCTTTCTTTCTTTCTTTCTTTCTTTCTTTCTTTCTTTCTTTCTTTCTTTCTTTCTTTCTTTCTTTCTTTCTTTCTTTCTTTCTTTCTTCCTTCTTTCTTCCTTTCTTTCTTTCTTTCTTTCTTCCTTCCTTTCTTTCTTTCTTTCTTTTTTTACTACCAAATTTTGTTCACTATTTTTGTTGAACACTATTAAACACAGAAACTTCAAACTTGGCATGATTATAGGTATATACGTGAATTTGTGCCTTTTAATGAAGAGGGGAAAATATGTTGAAGATTGTGGAAATAAGGGTCATTTGGAAATTTGAATCTTTAAAATCTCCAAAACTATTACCGGTTCATGTGACAAAGCAAACTTCAATTAATAGGTTTGTAACAGTGCACAGTTTTGTAATTTACATGTGACCTCCAAAGGTCAAGGTTATTTGGATCTTTTAAATTTTCATCTAGCTATAACTCTGTCAATTTTCATCAAATTTGAATCATATTGCATCTCAATTGTAGGTATTAGAACACTGCACATCTTTTGTAATTGACAAGTGACCTCTAAAGGTCAATGGTCAAGGTCATATTGGCCTTTGAAATTTTCTTCTAGCCATTACTCAATCAATTTTCATCCAATTTTAATCATGTTGGACTCAAATTATAGATATTGTAACACTGCACATTTTTATGAGTTACAAAACGTCTCTAGGGGTCAAAGGTAAAGGTCATTTGGACATTTGAAATATTCAGCTGGCCATAATTTGGTTTATGTTACATCCAGTTTCAGTTATGTCGGGCTAACATTGTATTGTTATTGCAACACTGCACATTATAAAATTTTCATGTAACTTCTAGAGGTCAAATTTTCATCTGGCCATATTTACAATTTTTGAACGCATACAGATTTGCTTTGTAGCAAATGTTCTTTTCTTGTTTATTTTGTTTCGTTTCGTTTTGCTCTGTTTTCTTAATTATTCAAATAGGTTTGTTTCGGTTCGTCAAATTTCATTCCACTTTTGTGTACGATTTATTTTCTAAGTTTTAATGATTTTGGAAAAAAATATATGTAGGAATAGATCAATAGAACACATAATACAAACTGTTTTTCTTTAAATACATATAATGTAATTATGTTCATTGAAGATATGCTTTTTTCAAAACCGTTCTTCTTATCATGATCGAATTTGTTGAGAAGACCTGATAGTTACATGGACTGATTTGATATGGATTTTAAATAGCTTTATCTTCTGTTCAAGTGTCTGGTAGATTAAAATTGCACTTTCTTCTGCGCATGATCAGCAAACACGGTGGCAGAGATCATGGTAATACCTTTTTTAAAAAATAGTTTTGATTGGATTGATTCTCAAGGACATATACCAAGTGAAATGACAAAGAAAATACGATGTATGCAAACTACTGAGAGTGGGTATAGTTTCCAACGCCCCCACCACCCACCCCACCTCCGTACTGGCGTACGGAGCAGTTTTATTTACCGCATTTGTGAACTGATAGCCCCTATTTAAAGTTATTTTTCGTACATCGTGCCTGCATGGAAATGGATTCCGACATGTAGGTCCCTGGTGACAGCCATTATTTCTGAATTTTTATCCCCCCCCCCCGTATAATGCATACAAAGGCAAAATTACCACCTGTATCAGCGGAAAGTGACCATCCTTTTTATTCTAAATTTGAAGGGATATAAATCATGAAGGAAATAATTCCGCTGGTGCTGCTGTTGGTAGCCTTGTGTGGAGGCAACAACCTGAGACCCGCACACGTCACCAGGGAGGCGGGCCAAGAAGGATACGACTTTGATGATCTTGTCCAATCAAAGGTAAGGGTGTAACTGAGCTAAGCAATGGAGGAGCTAACATGTTAACGTTTTAATTTTGAAATCGAGACAGAATTATCTGCGTCTTTGGGTGATATCATGACCAGTGGCAAGTAGGTGGGAGATTAAGTAGCTTGGCTAGCACCCTCTCTCTCTCTCTCTCTCTCTCTCTCTCTCTCTCTCTCTCTCTCTCTCTCTCTCTCTCTCTCTCTCTCTCTCTCTCTCTCTCTCTCTCTCTCTCTCTCTCTCTCACATTTTGAAAACAAATGTGCGACAAAATTTCTCTCAAATAGTCACAGGTGTCTCGAACACGTCTCGAACCCATCTCAATTTAGTTTCCGTGAGTTAGAAAGTGCGAGAAATATGAGACAAATTTATGAGGGGTTGCCGACCTATGAAACTAAATTGTGACTGACTGGAGACAAAGGGGAGAATTTGATATTCAGGGCGTGAAACACGTGCGAACTGGCATGGGGGCGCCAAATTTGCGAGTAACTTGGGAATAAATTGCGAAGCACGACAATCACACAACTGTTACACAACAGTTATAAATGAAAGAAATTCGCAATTTTGTCATGTAAATGTTGCGCGAAATTCCCGTAAATTTCTTGCAAATTCGCGCAAATTTCGCCCGACATTCACACTATATGTATGCGAACCCCTGGCGAATTTTGGCCTAAATTTCGCCCGGAGTTTGTGCGACATTCATGCAACATTCATGAGACATACGCAAACTAGTCTCAAGTACCAGTTCAGTGTGATTCCCACTGAAAATTGTCGCATTTTCGCATATTGTCTCGCAATTTTGTGTCTCCAATTAGTCTTGAGCTGTCGGAGCCCAGTGAAATACGGGCTTAAGCGAGCCCCGCCCCTTTCAAGACCTTCCGCGGCTCTGTCGCTTCACTCTGTCGATTTCTGCCTCTTTGAAAAGGATTGAAGAGGGATATTCTGCCTCTTGCAACTGATCTGGGTTGGAGTCTCTGCAGACAATCTCTGGTTAATTTTTGGGGAAAATACAGTGTTGCCAACTTTGCAACTTTTGTAGGAGATATAATAATAATAATAATAATAATAATAATAATAATAATAATAATAATAATAATAATAATAATAATGATAATAATAACAGCAATGATGATGATGATGATGATAATAATAATAATAATAATAATAATAATAATAATAATAATAATAATAATAAATCTAAAAAGCCTGTAAGTCAGTCTTTTTCGCAAGTCCCTGCTTAGCTTATCTGTATATTTTTAGAAGTAAGCATCAGCCCCGCCCCCCGCAAAAAGACTCCCAATCTGGGAAAATACTCCAATTTAGCTTCCAATTTTTAAGATTTACTTGGCGTGGGAGGGGGTCCTGAAGCCTCCCCCGGCCGTCGTTAAACTGTTTGATCTTATTATTCTGCGTATTTTTTCCTTCCAATGTTGGCAGCCATGACAATGGCGTGCCGATGCATCGGCGTCCGATACGTCAGGGCTGAGCCAAGTGAATGCGTGGGTTTATATGTTGGGGGGGGGGGGTATTTTATACGTTATTATTTGGGCTTTTTTTTACGTTATTTAATGTCAGGGTATGTCATGGGCCCCAGTGGACTGCAATACTGATAAAAATAGGGCGAAAAGAGACACTGCTTGGGCATGTGGAAACGGATGGACCAAGCCTGGCAGCAAAGCCGTGAAAGGTGGCAGGGATGAGGACTTGCTACGGGACTTTTGGGTTTGCCGAGTGTGGTTCAAGAACGGAACGAGACCTGGGAAGATGTATGAACACAAGTGGTTCTGGAGCTGTCACGTGGCTCTGGATGATGCTGACAATGCATTTAGTAACTACGAGGTAAATGTACCAAAACCTTCTGTTTCCTTTCCAATTTCCATAGTGCAATATATCCGCAAGTTCTCGTGCTTAGAAATTGAAGGGGGTTAAGGGGGGTTTTGGTACGCGGGTACAGGTAATTATTTTTCTAGAGTACGCAGTACGGAAAATAAAAATCTTTCAAAATTTTGGATAGTACGAAGTACGTAAAACAAGAGGGCTTCCAGTACGCCAGTACGGCAAATAAAAAGCCCCAGTACGCCAGTACGGGAAACCCCTTACCGACCCTCGAAATTCAACAATAGGAAGGAAATTGTCGGTTATATGTGATGAAGATATTTACGCGCGCGCAGCCAACTTCCAAAACAACGAGTGGCTCGCAATCACTCTAACCTCATTACACCACTGTCTCCATGAGTGGTGTCTCCAAGGCAATAACCAGCAGGTCCTTGCTTCTGTTTTTTTTTTTTAACCAACCAATTTCAAAACTTTTGATTGGTAAACATTTGGGCAATAGTTCTACTAATCAGACTAGGATAACATCGAATAAACTTAAGTATTAGCATATAAGATACATAATATAATATTCAGCAGACTAAAGACAATACACCCATACACTAAACGTGGACAAAATACATATCAAGAACCGAACAATGCAATCTCTATAGATAAATGAAACCGCACAGCAGCTGAATGAAAAAATAGGGGCACTAGGTGTTGCACATCGGGTTGTAAATTTGGAGTGGAGTTCTCTGGGACATTCTTTGAATATCAAATGAAAATAGTGAAATACAAGCGCGTCATCTTCATTGAAAAATTTCCATATCGAAAGCAATAATAAAGCTGCATTGAGCATGTCATTAACCCGTCATTAGCGAACAATTTTGATGTGCCTATACATTTGTCGAGAGCATTTTAAACCTTAGAGCATCGACATCAGGGAAAAGGCCAGCTTCAATTTTTTCGTTGCCAAAAAGAGTTGCTAATTATAGGCTTAATACAGCACTAATTGTCTGTCAAGTACTACAACGCATATATATTAGCATTTACAAACTTTTGCAGGTCAGCTGCTCAGTAAGCTAAAATTTATTTTGATGCGAAACCCTTTGCAAAAATATCCTCTGCAGACCGAGTCGACCGCTATTCTGAAGCGCTCGGTGGAAAGCTGTTGACCTATCGCCCAAATCATTCTTGGTGAAAATTAAAATAAATAAATTATAAATGAAAGTTAATTGCTTAAAATAAATAATCAAACGATACTATTGACACTAAACCATTTCTGACATTTCTTAATGGGAGAAAGTCGCATGTCGATACATCGGCTTTGGATCTATCAGGGTTGAACTCATCATCCTCTGCACTGTCAGTGAAGACAATCTGCATGGGCTAACACCGAATGTGTGAACCAAAATTTGAAAACGCTTGTAATTTGTGTGAGGTTGCCTTCTTCAGCATAGTGTCATGATTAACTGTAATTCAGAAATATATGCAGAACAAAATTTAATATTTTCGCCAGAGAATTTATGTAAATCAAGGGTGCAATCTGTGTCTGGTTTGCAAACAAACGTATTTTATTTCGTTCCCATTCCAAGGAAACAAAACTTCCTTATGTTAAACAAAACCAAGTTCACGTCCCAGACCTATCCAGAAAATTTAGTTTGTAATACGCATGCTGCACGTATGATTCCAGACGTACTGTATTCACAAATTGTGCATATTGAATGAAATACCCCTACCATGTCCATGTTTGGGCACGAATCACGGTAAGAAATGAAATCGTAGTCATTTGTACTCTTAAAATTCTATGAAAAACTGGAAACAGTCACGTGGCGTGGCACTGCTGGTATAAAAACCCAGATGGCTGGTTGCTCATGGCAGCCAGTCTGAGACCCCACGCGGAGCAAATCTGTGTATTGTTAGGCTCCTGCAGAATACATGATTTTATATTACTTAGTCTGATGCTGTATCGTTCATTGATTCTCCACTTTTTATGGTTGTTTGATTCAGATTTATGAGTGACTCCTAAGCATAGTCAGATTTTGTTCATTTCTATATGTTTGGGTTCATTCTCGGCTCAATTAGCACATGAATTACACTGCCTTATAAGATAAAAACTAATTCCCCATACTTGTGGTCACTTGCAAGGGTAATATTAAAATCTTATCAATGTTATGGTCTTTCTCGTTAACCCCTCACAAGTTAGCCGCCAAGCAACGAGCGACAGCCAAATTGAACTTTTAGTCTGAGCAAAGCCATAGCATAATACATGTAAATACTCGGATTCTCTGCCATATATTATGAGGAAATATCAACTTTATCCGATTTTATGTAATGAATAGCTGTTTTTCAGTTCTCATTTTCATTTTTTTTTTGGGGGGGGGTGAGAGTGTAAAAAAATAAGATGGCGTTGCAACATGATTTGTGATATTCTGTTGGGCCGATGTGTGTATTTTTGTGTCAAGAGAACACTTCTTCCAGATCCTGCTGAACTTGTGTCCGCGGGGAGAAGATGGGATCAAGTGGGTGAACCACGACAGCTCCAGCACAATTCCTAAGAACGCCGTCGTTGGTGGCATGGAATACGGGCGTACAGTATATATTTGCCGGAGCATTCAGGACACGGGAATGCATCCCGGGGCTCTCTATGGGTCCCCGGGTAACTGGAAATGTCGCTTTCCGTGGGATGGATATGATTATATTGTGGAGAGTCATTTCCAGGTAACATGTAACCATATACGTTGAAATATGTATATGTATTTTACTCATTGAAAATATGTTAAAACCCATAAAATTTCAGAAAGGTAGCTAATCATATATGTATGTATGTATGTATGTATGTATGCATGCATGCATGTATGTATGTATGTATGCGTGCGTACGTGTGTGTATGTATGTATATATATATGTATATATATATGTATATATATATATATATACATATATATATATATATATATATATATATATATATATATAATACACACTTATGTTTATAGGTTATCACATGGCTGTAGCTGTATCACCTCCTGCGCTCAGCTCCTGTATCTTCACCAGACGGAAGGTCGATTGACGATACGGGTGCGGCGGGCTGTGACAGGAGTGATATAGCTCCAGCCATGTGATAACCGTTATATTTCCATTCGGTGTAAATAATAAAATTTTTAGTGTATGACATATATCATGTATATTAGAGCCTGACCGAGCATGCATTTTGAAACCGAACCGGGCACTCGGTACTCGGTACACATTACCGATCCCGAACCGGGCACCGTTCGGGTTCGGTACATATATATGCAATTCAAACATGAAAACGTTCAACGGGGGTTAATAGCTGTTACCCTTTTGCACAGGGGTATTACTATTGTTAATGTTATTCAGGCGATTAATGTAACCCATGTGACACACGTAATTGCAAAGTATCATTTGCTGCGTTGTTTAAAGTGTATACAAGTACGAAAAGTAACCTCAGTGACCTTTTTATTTAACTTTATTGCTAACATTGACAGTGATTACCGAACCCGAACGTTTAGGGACGGTAAAAGCCGAACCCGAGCCGGGCTTCAATCCTGAAACCCGTAAGCTCGGGTTCGGTTGTTCGAGTTCGGTGAGGCATCCAGATAACACACACACACACACATATATATGTGCACACACACACACACACACACACACACATATATATATATATATATATATATATATATATATATATATATATATATATATATATATATATGTGTGTGTGCACACACACACACATATATATATATGTGCACACACACACATATATATATATATGTGCACACACACACACACACATATATATATATATGTGTGTGTGTGTGTGTGTGTGTGTGTGTGTGTGTGTGTGTTACTGTATGACAAACAGCCTAATCTAGCTAAATAGATGTTTGGGTACGTATACTGTTAAAGCTAAGAAGCAGTACTCAGGTATCAATGTGCCATCATGTGAATGTGAAGAACACTGGTAGCCTTGCCTGCCATAGCAATGATATGTATCAACTGTCCTGTAATTTGTTGATATAGACTCAGAAAATTATTTCATTGGACGGAAAATTGTTGCATAATTTGCATTTATGCAACACTATCTTGTGGGTATTTTGGCCTATCAGAGTTTCGACATTTCTTTTACATACCAGTGCATAATATAGCCTCACAACTTTTTATTTAGACACATATCACAATATGGTATGTGCACACAGTGACATTAAAATTCTGTTTCGGGCATACCTTTTTTCCGTCCAACCAAACTAGCCCTATTTACTTGAATGTATAACAAACAATTTGATGAACTGTTGGAAAACCCTTCTCTCCGGGAAAGGCACAATTAAGTGTCTCTCCTTTGTGAAAATATGAAGTTATCATGAATGACATGGCTGCAGTTTTCCTTTACAGGAAGCAAGGATGAATAATTCATTTTCCTGTCCAACTTAAAGTTATGATCGAAATAATAATAAGGACATCAAATTTCATTTTAACATGAAAACAAGACACTGCCAATAGAATGCTCCAAAACTTTTTAGTCACCCATTTAGAAGAATTTCGCCTTAAATGTATAAAAGATCAAAGATTTAAAAATTACACCGTAATGAACATGACCATGCTATAGATTTGCACCACCAAATCATTAATGTACATCACGCTCATACAAGTTGCTTCTTCAATGTTATATATATATATAAACATCTCATCAGAAGTTTTGGATAGAAAAAGCAGCATTTTGGAGGTCTAAAGTGGGTATAGAAGTCCATTTTCAAGTTAGCTCTATATCAAAATTGAAGCAGTTCAAAATTCAGAAATTCTTACTCCTTAACATGAAAGATATTTAAGACAATCATATACTTCTATTTTTAACACCATTGACATTTTTTGTTATTTTTCAACCCATTTTCAACCCATTTTTATCATAATCACCCATATATATGTTATTGTTTATTACACGGGTCAGCATCCTCTGCCCCTTTTGTCTGCAACCATTATACTTTATATTTTGGGCTCCCCTAGCACAGTTTACGCAAACTACATATTACTCATGATTTCTACGTTAGTCCAATCCTTCATGGTTTAACCATCTACATTTTGGATTCACATCATTTTCATTTTCTTAGCATTAACGCGTTGGTTTTGAACCAAAGCATTGTTATATTAAGTACTGCATAAGCACAAATATTCCCGAGCATGAAATTTCTCGGTTTGATTCAAAATAAAAGTTTTTGCGGTTTTTAGCTCTGCTGACTGGGCTGTTAGCAGAGCTTATAGAATCCGTTTGCATCCGTCGTCCGTCCATCCGTCCGTGCATTTGTTGTTTGGCTTTTTACATTTTCGTCTTCTTCTCAAAAACCGCTGCATGGAATTTTTGATTTTGCACATGGATCCTTTTTTTTTTTTTTTTTTTTGGAAAAAGAAAAAAAAATTCTTCATCTCAAGAACTACTTAGCCTAGTGCTTTGATATTGCCATAGGGTCACCTGGGGTCAACTAGTTCTTATTTAGGCCAGCAGGTGGAGTTACGATTTTTTTCCATTTTTTAAAACGAATTTTGGTATATCAAAGCCACTTTCCACTTTTCTCCAGAACGGCTTAACAGAATTGCTAAAAAATTTATTAGAATATAAGTGGGATGTAGACGATAAAAGTGTGCTGAAAATGTGGATTTGCTAATTTTTGAAAAAAGTTACGTGATATCAAACTTTGCCACTAAGTGACTGCTGGCACTGTATATGTATATGGCAATACAATGCATACATTGCATTATTGTATTTAAATTATAGAATTCTTCTCAAAAACAGCTACATGGAATGTTTTGATTTTGCACATGGATGTTGCCCAGATGGTCCTCCACCAAGTTTGCAAAGGAGATGATGATGCAATAAGTTTTCTATTTTTTTTTTATTTAATTTTTTGAAAAAAAAAAAAAAATTCCATGTCTCAAGAACTACCTGGTCACTTGCTTTGATATTGCACATAGGGCCACCTGGGGTTAAGTAGTTTTTATTTTGGCCACCAGGTGTTGCTGCAATTTTTTCAAATTTTTTAATGGAATATTGTGTGTTGAAGCTATTTTCGACTTCTTCTCAAGAACGACTGAACAGAATAACTTAAAATTGTATCATAATACACTTGCAATTTAGACAATACAGGTTTGCGAAAAAATTGTGGATATGTGAATTTTTGACAAAGTTAGGGGGTATCAAACTTTGCGACAGTAAGTGCGTGCTGCTACTGTATATGTATATATGACAATTCAGTACATATCATGCACTGTTGTGTTTACATTTTCGACTTCTTCTCAAAAATATCTACATGGAATGTTTTGATTTTGCACATGGATGTTGCCCAGGTGTACCTCTACCAAGTTTGCAAAGGAGATGCTGATGCAGTAATTTTTCCATTTTTGATGGGTTTTTTATTTAGTTTAAAAAAAAAAAATTCCCTTGTGTCAAGAACTACTTAGCCAGGTGCTTTGATATTGCACATGGGGGTCATCTAACTCTTATTTTGGCCACCAGGTGGTGCTGCATTTTTTCAATTTTTTCAATGACTTTTGCTGTGTTAAGGGTCTTTTTGACTTCTTCTCCACCACGGCCAAACAGAATTGCTTAAAATTTTATCAGAATATAGTTGGACTTTAGACAATAAAAGTTTGAAAAAATAATGAGGATATATCAATTTTTGACAGATTTGTGGGATATCAAACTTTTCAAACGTGATTGCTGCCACTGTATCAATATATATATATATATATATATATATATATATGGCAATACAGTGCATGTATTGTACTCTTGTAGTTACAATTTCGACTTCTAAAATACCGATGCTTGAGTGTTACCATTGTACTGTATATAGCTATATAGACTACAGTGCATGTCTTGCAATATTGTAAAAGCAGAGTGCAGTCAGCAGAGCACAGGATCATCATGATCCTCTTGTTTTTTTCCCGAATCACCAATCTGAAAAAGGCAGCCACAAAGTCTCTTGGTAATAGTATATTAATCCACCGAGACCTGAGCCCTAGGCCACATTGACATGACCGGCATGCCACGTGCAAAGCTGTCAACACATTTAGTACAATCAGTATCGTCTCTGGTATTTTTTAAACTTAAGTTTATTCAAACTTTAGAGCTGATACCATACTTTAATAGCCCTATTAATCAGAAGAGACCTAATGTAAGTTGCTTTCATGCCGTGGAAAAATTTCCCGGTTTTCATATACACGAATGGTGATCCTCGGGAAAATTCGAGAAATTGAATACCTCGGCAAAATATGTGCTCATAAAGTATATGAAAGATGTGACTTTAATTAATATTGTAATACAATGAAACATCATTATAATGAAACTTTCTGTTCCCTGCAAAATTTGTCCGATGCATGAATTTGTAAGATAACTAAGACTCAACGGCAAAGGAACTTGAATGGAAGTTCTTCAAATCTTGTGTCCCAAGCAATAATTCCACATATTTGAGTGTCGTTATAATGAGGTTTCACTGTACTGGTATATATATTGGGTTCTGTAACAATGTTATGCCTGTCACTCTGTTAAACGCATTTCCCTAATTAACACAAGTAGTGTTTCAAGTTGCAAATTCATATGTCCACTGCCATCAAGTATTTTGCATGCAGTTGCAAAATAAGAACTATTGGCAAAATCTAAGCTATCTTTCTATAATGTACAACATGTACTTCATCATGACCGACCTACTGATAATAAATTTCATCTGGTAATTTTCAATCTAAATTTATGATTAAAAGTGGTTGTGTCTAAATTTTTTAAAGATTTAAAATATGTTTCATCTATGCGGAAAATATCAACATCGTTTACTGGCATCACAGCCTTTTATTCAAAATTGTAGGTTCTGCTCGATGTATGCTGATAATCTGTGCTCATCATCCAAGAATGTCATCTCCGCATGAAGCTACTTCGTCGCGCTTGCCATTTTTGAGAGGATCAGTTTGTCCACTTACACGACGTGCACTTGTTGATTTGCTCCATTGTATACAGGTGCAAGATAACCAATATACCCGGGAAGTGACATATCTCAATATGTGTTGTCCTGAATATCGTTTTACATGTCTGATAGATTTCCGGCCTTTCCGTTCACTTTTACCCTCCGCACATAAAGTGCCGGAGGGTTTTGTTATCCCCTGCGTCGTCCGTCTGTCCGACCATCCATCTTGTCGACGTTACCATAATATCTCAATAAATATTTACTGTAGCTTTACCAAATTTTCAACACAGATGCACCTTATAATGGACCAAGTTCCTATTGAAAACTAGCTTCCTCTTTTAACTTTTTATGACACGTTTAAAATATTTGAGGGACGTTTGAGTGGCACACAAGGGGACGATGTTACCATAATATATATAAAAAAAAAATTTCACCGTACCTTTACCTAATTTTTGTTACAGAAGAACCTAATGATGGACCAGGTTTCGATTGAAAACCAGCATCATTTAATTATTTTTATACTTTTTATGACACTTTTAATGTATTTATTTGAAGGCCGTCTGAGTGGCGTCAACCCTGACGACGTTACTGCGATATCCCAAAAAGTAGTGACCGCAGCTTTACCAAATTTTTGTCAGAGATGCACCTATATAATGGGCCAGTTTCCTATTAAAAACCAGGTTCCTCTTTGTACATAAACGTTTTATGAACTTTAAAAAAATACGTATTTATTTGAAGGCCGTCTGAGTAGCGCACAAGGGGACGACGTTACCATAATATCTCAACAAGGATCCATTCCAGCTTCGCAATTTTTTTTTTATCACAGATGCACATTAGGCTATAATGGACCACGTTCCTATTGAAAAATAGCTTACTCTTATTTTTCTTAAACTTGTTATAAAACTTTTGAAGTATTAATTGGAGGACCATCTGAGTGGCGCACAAGTGGACACTCATGCTACCTTAATATCTCAAGAAGTGTTTATCATAGCTTCATCAAATTTTTGGTGAGGTTACACCGTATTACGACACGTGCGAAGTCTCAAAAAATAAATGCTGAATTGAGGAAAAAATATTGTGGGCGCCGAGGGTAATTCGTTCTGTGAGCGTTATTTTCAAAATTTGCTCATGTATTTTTGTCGTATACGAACAACAATCGACAGACATCACAACAGCAATTTATGTCAAATGTTGTCCATAAAACGGTTATTTATAAGGTTTAAAACAACGTGGTTTATTTTTGAAACAATAAGGGCACCAAGGCATAAACAACTTGGAGTTATCTGCATATATTTATTTAGACATAATTTGGAAAAATTAAAATTTAGAAGGTTATGTAACTACTTTGTTATTTGGCTCTTTAAAACATCCTTTGTGCCAATATGTGATTTTCAATAAATCATGTTTGGAGGCTACACAGCTTATTAGGAGAATATATTTGCGATGGCGGTACATTCATTTATTTTTGGTGTTCTGTGTGTTACAGTATCCAAGGTACAGTATAATACTGATAATTATGCCAATTTCAGCAAGAACTAGACACGGATTTTTTCCAGTAGTTTTTGGGGCAGGCTCAACTGTTATCATTTACACTAATAATCTTGAATTTGGCTAAATAAATGTGTAAACGGCTAAAATACATTCCGGTTTAATTTTTCTAGAGAGGCGTGAACAGCTATATGTTAATTTTGCATTTATTTTCCATCTGGACCAGAATTTGTAATAAAAGTCTAGATCTGTTCCTGAGTGTGTGCCATATCAACCTTGCATTCCGACAGTACAAAATGGAGAACATGCAAAATTGGTGTCTGGCCAGGGCATCAGTATAACTCTTTACGTAACATTCATAAATGATAAGCATCTGTATAACTACTTATGCAACATTCATAAATGATTAGCGTCTATATAACTGTTTATGTAATATTCATAAATGATTAGCGTCCTTATAAATCTTAACATATAACATTCATAGACGATTTAGTGGATCGTTTAGAACGCAAAACCTCTTTAAGCGCCTCCCGTGACGTCAGAGGAAACAAGCATAACCTGAAATGTTAATGTTTTCGTGGTCAAAGAATATTATAGGAAACGGAAAGTTAATGTTGACTGTAGTAAAGCTAAGGAAAGGTGTATTGGTTGAAAATAAAACGCTGTCGGCGGAGTTGAACTCCACATAAAAAGGGTGATGTACGAAACGTTGCACGTTTTTATCTTGTCCTACAACTTTCACCTGGTCATGATGTACATGTTATTCTATGCCACCGTTTACATGTCTGTCATCCTTACATAATGTATTACTTATTGCTGTTAGTTATTTCACATTTCTATTTTTGTTTAAATGTCCTTTTAGGAGTAAAACCTGTGTAGTTTATACACAAATGGCACCCACTCAACTCATAGAACGCGTTGTCGCCCTTCCAAGACGAACAGTGTGGGTGGTGAATCGAGTCCATACTGGGCAAGCACTGGTATCTTTAACCTAAGAAGGACTTTGACTTAGAATTCAATTTATTGTTTCTCTCATAACATCCTTAATCCATTTCAGTTTTTGACACTTATGTATATATTATTTACCTTAAAGGTTATTACTGGTCTTTAACATACAATTTTTGCAGTGTTACTTTATATTAAGTCAGTTCTCATTGGTCGCCATTCAGAATCCCGAATTTGATTCAAATCATGTTAGATTTTCTAACGCTTATGTAATAAATCTTAAAGGTGAAGGCAAAGTAAGTATCAGTTACAACATTTGCCTAAAGACATCCACGTGATAGCGCTTTCTAAAATGTGTCTGGAATTAGCCTTGTGGATAATTAATGGGCCAGGGATTTGGCAGTCCTTTTCCTGAAAACAGACCGACGGGATTGGGTGGTGGTGTTATAATTGATGTTCGGGATTCTACATCTTGCACTGTAGTGTCAACATTAGAAGACCCTGGTAGCGAGTGTGTGTGGATTGAAATTCATACTTACCCCGGTAACATCATTTTAACACCGCTGTCTAGTCATTCAGCTGATCGTATAGGATATGACCAGGCGTCCGTTACCCTTCCGTCCAGAATTCACTTTTTTTACCTCTCCAAACCCACCAGCCTCATCCACTGTAAACGTGACAGTAATGTACCATGGGCGGGTCTCTTTCAGGATTTCAAGATGGGAATGCAGCTTATGAAAAGGTCAAACTGAGTTGTACGCAAAGAAACTATATTCCGCATCCCCGATTTTTAACATTTTTTTGAGTTGGGGTATTTATCATTTTATGCAAACATTCCTGTCGATTACAATGCAAATTAATGGGGATTGCAATGGTAAATCACATTTTAACCTCTCCAAAACGGTCTGCTAGATCCACTTTAAACTTGATAGCAATGTACATAAGGTGGGTTTCTTTCAAATTGGAACAAACGGTCATGCTCCAGTGACTTGAATTTTTTATGATTTTATTTTTCATTTTGAGGCAAAATCTTAGCAAACTTTCTTCTGCAAAACCATCATGCCAATTGCTTTCAATATTGCATAAAAAAACTTCTGGTGGCTCCTAAACATAATTTGTTCAACAGGTGGCGCTGTGATTTTTAAATGATTTTTCTTGTGTGTGTTTGAAGAAGTTATTTTGGAATTCTCCAAAAGTGTCACTCAGGTGTTCTAAAACGTGGGGAAGATGTAGCTTGTGGGGGGGGGGGGGGACTAAAGCGTCCCAATATGATAACAGTCTGGATCCCTGTTTTTAACGAGTTTTTGAATTTGGCAACTTGTCATTTGATGCATGCATTCCTGTCCACCACCATGTGAGTGTATGAGATTGCATTGGTTATTCACATTTCGTACTTCGCCAAAACCGTCCGTCACATTAACTTCAAACTCGGTGGGGATGTGCCTTGTGGAGGTAAATAGTCATGCTTCAGTAATTGTTACATTTTTTTTAATGATTTCTCTTTGGTTCATTTTATGCTAACATCTCTTACAATCTTCTTCAAATGTGCGTGTCTAGTAGCTACCAAATTGCAGAGGGACACTTTTGGGTACCTCCAGATCGTGTTTATTTTTCAACACTGGGGTTCCTTTTCAAGTATAAACAAGTTTTGTTTGTTTTTGCGTCATGACATTTTCCAAACTGTGAGTTTCTCTTGAAACTCTTTAACAAATAATCAACATTAGCACAGCTCCGAGAAACAAATCTAGCATATCATGTGTTGGTAGGTCAGCTGGGCACAGGACTGTCACAGTCCTTTTGTTAGTGTAAACTGCAATCCTCCACAGCAAACAGCAGAGATAAGAAATTCTTTCTCAAACGCCTTTGAATTTACTCTCGTTCTGGAACTTAATCCACATGCGCTCATTATCACCAGTGACTCCAATGATAGATGTACACAGTGGAATTCTAACCATCTGGACTGCGAGCGTGACGTTAATTTCTTTAATATTATCTCTATTTATACTCTTGTTTCAACTGATTACTGAACCCACTCGCATACTCGAGTATAACGAGAGCTTTCTTGATCTTATTGTAACTGATTCTCCTTATCTTATATTAAGGGCGTGATATGCTTTATGACTCATGTATAAAAACAAAATTCACCGAAACATACCAATTGAAGATAGTGAAATAGCGGATGACAAACATAAATCAGAAAATTTCAATACATATTTCGCCAGTCAAGGTAAAATTCCCAATAATGTGTTCTGTCACTTCTGAACCTCGCACAAACGCAAGATTAGGCTTTTGATATTTTGAATGAGAAAGACGTTAGGGAATTTTTTCCAAGGCTGAAGACCAATTTTTCGACTAGACGGGATGGTGTTGGCAATGAATATTTGCTCAAAAATACCTCTTTATCAGATCTCATTCATTAACTATTACGCTTATTTGTTTGATGGTATCAAGGCTCTCTGAGTGTCAGAAAGTCTCCAATGTTTGCCATTTTCAAAGTTGAAGATGGACAATCCAAAACAAAGTATCGCCCAATAGCCTTGCTGTGCAGTGTTTCAAAAGCTCTTGACAGTCTAGTGTGTATAATCATTTATGAATACGTAGTACAAAATATGGTTTTACAGGACGTAACTCTGGATATAAAGACAGTGATTCAACTTTATATAAACCACACTGTTAGTATTCATAAATGTACCATGATTTAGAGAATGGTCAATGAAGCACGGGTGGCCTTTTTCGACATCTGAAGCTTTCGGCCGCGTTTGGCATGATGGCTCTCATACAAATTTCGTCAATTATATTTTGATGAGGGCCCTACTAACATGGGTATAAAGTTGCTTCAAGTGAAAGCAACGACTTGTAATGCAAGGACAAATCCTCAGTTAGCTTCATCTTGAAACGGTGGTACTTTATGGATCTGTTTTAGGACCCTGACTATTTGTGACATACATAAATGACTATGTGGATGGAATTTCCTGTGATATCAGACTTGGTTTAAACATGTTTTCATTTATATATATATATAAAAAAACAATTGGGAAACAAGGCGATGCCATATATTAATCTCTCTTGCACATAAAGAAAGTGGGAGCATAAATTAACAAATCCCTGACAGAGACGAATTTACTGGTAAGGGAGCCACCACAGTGCAAAATAAACAGATAAAGTGGCGACACCACACGGGTTGAAGAAAACGATACAGGACGCCGCAGACAGGGAAAGGTATGTTCAAGTACGCCTTCTCACCAGGAAACTACATATATATATATCGTACCTGTTGTCCTCATGTAATCGTGGACTGCATCAAAAATTGTTTCATTTTGCTCAGATGTAAATGTTTTGGAGCCATATATTGTAATAAAGTCGAAACTGTGAAGGGTGCAAAGGGAATTAGGCCCACTCTAGTTTGTAGTACATTTCTAGCGGCTAAATAAGAGGGGCATTCACAAAAATGGTGCAAAGTAGGTCCCTATCTGCGTTACCGTTGCCACAGGCACACATGGGGTTTTCTCTCAGAGCCCTCTTGAAGGTCAAAACTCAGCCTGCTGCACCAATGCGCAATCGGGCATGGAACACAGCAAGCCTCATGGCGCTCGTAACGTTCAGTCAGTCAAGCTTCCGTGCTAATATAGGCGGGGAGGGGGGGAGGGGGGGAGAGAGTGGGTAAAGAGGTTGGACCTGAAACATCTATGCGTTCAATGACCCACATAGGGCCATATCATATTGAATCTTTTCTAATTGCTGAGATTCCTGCAAAGTGAAGTTTTGCCACTCTACAGAACTGTATTCTAAGAGAGGTCTTATTATAAACGAGCGGTTTATAGGGATTTCCTGTCGAGACGAAATTGTAAGGTATTCGATAATATTGATCATTCGATAATATTGATCATTTTAATTCCTCTGGCAGTTAGTTCTCGTATGTGGCTGGTCCAAGCGAGGTCAGAACGGAAGGTTAAACCTAGGCCTAGATGCTTATTTTCAGATCCTGTCACCAAGTTTTCATTCATAAATAGTAGATCAAGGGCCGGTTTCTGAAACCTGAGTGATTGCTCACCAGTCGAGTAATAGGCCTAGTATGGGGAGATTTTGCTTATAGATCTGAGTAGGCCTAAATTTTACTCATCTTTCCCCTTCAGACGGTTTCTCAGCTGCCCTTTGTAAGCATCTCAAGTGAGTTCCGTTATTTTATGCGAGATAATGAGGTCTTTTTTGGAGCTCTTTCGGTTTTGAAGGAAAAATTAAGCATACCAGGGATGTGGAAAGAGATTTCCAGCCCTGAGCATACGAAGCACCAGCCAGAATACCTGTTGACACACTTTGAGTGAAAATGGCGGCAATCAGTGCGAAGTCGCCTCCTTGCAGTGAAACTGGTCCAGCGATGTCCTCACTCGTAAAACGCATCCTTATGTCCAATTGTTTAGACAGAATTGAAGTTTTGGAAGGAAAATACGGCAGTTCTGTCATAGTAGAGAATATAAACAAAGTACTAAATTTGATGGACCTTGTTGATGAAAAAGATATCCCAGCCCTCCTGGTGCTGATTGATTTTGAAAAAGCTTTCGACTGTTTAGAGTGGGAATTCACCAAAAAATGTTTAGAGTATTTTAAATTTGGCCCCTCAATCCAACAGTGGATAGAGGTCCTTTATACAGACATAAATAGCTGCGTGATTAATAACGGTTGGACTTCGGATCAATTTAAAGTAAAATTCACTGTGTATTCCCATGCCAGCAATAGAGGAAAGGTCAGTAAACATGAAAAGAAATGGTCTGGACTTACTATAGACTAGACATCTAGTCATCTGTGAACATATAACCTTGAACAATCATTGTAGTATACATATGTGAAAAAAAAATTCATATTCAAAAAGCTCAAAGTACTTGTATGTGTAGTTCAGTATAAAAAAAGATGGACGACGGTTTGAATCGGTACTTGTACAGCTCATCTTCATTTAACATCTCGTGCAACGGGGGAGGAGGGCATATTGTTTTTGCGTCCGTTTCTTCCGCTTGTTGTTGTTGTGTTTGTTGTTGTTGTTATTGTTGTTGTTGTTGTTGTTGTTGTTGTTGTTCTTCTTCTTCTTCTTCTTCTTCTTCTTCTTCTTCTTCTTCTTCTTCTTCTTCTTCTTCTTCTTCTTCTTCCTCTTCTTCTTCAACACATTGTTGCGTGTGTTGCGGACGCGATAACTCAAGAAATTTGACTTGGGAAGTTGAAATTTTTTGTGAAGATGTTTCTATATAAAATCTTGCTCGGGATTGCAGATGGATGACTTTGACATATTTTTGAAGGTCACATGGGCATGTCATCTAAAATTGATGCGGAAGCAACAACTCTGCAAGGATTTGACTTAGGAGGTTGAAATTTTGCATGTTTATGTACCATAATACTAACTAGATTGGGATTGTAGATGGGTGACCTTGACCTATTTTGAAGGTCACATGGCCACTTTTTAAAAATCGTTGCAGATGCACTTGAGAAAGATTTGTCTTAAAGAGGTTGACATTTTGTATGATTATGCTTCTACGTAAGACTTTTGTAAGACCATGCTTGTGACAGCAGATGTATGACCTTGACCTATTTTTCAAGGTCACATTGGCATTTCGTCAAAAATCAATGCGGATGTGATAACTCAAGAAAGATGTGACTTGGAAAGTTGAAATTTATATAAGACCTTGCTTGGGATTGCAGATGGGTGACCTTGACATATTTTTCAATGTCACATGGGCATGTCATGTAAAATCGATAACTTAAGAAAGATTTGACTTGGGAAGTTGAAATTTGATATGAAGATGTTCCTATATAAGACCTTGCTTGGGATTGTAGATGGGTTACATTGACCTTTTTCAAGGTCACATGGCCACTTTTTCAAAATCATTGCAGGCACACTAGTGAAAGATTTGACTTACCAAGTTTGAAATTTTGTGTGATTATGTTTCTATGAAAGACCTATAAGACCTTGCTTGTGACTGCAGATGTTTGACCTTGGCCTATTTTTAATGGTGACATGGGCATTTCAGCTAAAATCCATGCAGACATGATAACTCCACAAGGATTTGACTTAAATGGCGGAAATTCTGCATTATAGTGTACCATAATACGAACTAGGTTGGGAGTATAGATGGGTGACCTAGGCTAGAGTGTACATTCACCATATCTGTAGATCATTGGAATGGGTATGCCTATTTATAAAAAATAAGGGGGACAAAAGTAAGGGCGCATGGGGAAACATTTGATTTTCTGTTGGAAAATTAGCCTGTTCTAGTTAAAGCCTGTCGTACTGTGCACCTGTCCCTGAAAAGGGAATTAAATAACACCTCGTTTTTTGAAACTAATGAGACCTGGGCCAAATTATCAAGCAAATTAGATGCATTTGTAACTGAAATATGTGGTAAAGACCTGGAAAGAGTTGCTGTTAAATATGCAGAAGAAGTGTATCTCAGGGAGGTGAAGAGAGCCATCAGTAGGAAGGAAAAGATCAAAATGACAGATAAAGAGTTGATGGCAATTAAAACTGGTCCACTGAGAGTTAAATTCAAAAGACACAAAAGTAGTTTAGTGGTAAATTTCCTATATTTAGGAACATAAGAGACCTAAAGATAGAAAACTCTCTCAACTATTTACCAAAATACTTTGTATCTAGACCAGCCAAAATAGGAAATCACAGTTTGATATTAAGTTTGACAAAGACTGCATTAGTTAGACTAGTTCAGCAGGCAGAATGCTGCATGTGCCAGAAATTGTTTTTAATGGACAAAATAATCTGTTTGTATCTGTAGATGTTGAATAAGTAAATCTTCATACATGTACATGCTGGCATTATCCAAACATTATACATACAGTAGACACCTAGCTTCATTTAATAAAGCTATACTCATAATAGATACCACTGAACAATTGTCTTTTAGAAAAACATCTCTGATATTTGTCAAAACATTTATCCCAATTCTGCATAGATCAGTATGTAAAATTTACACATTCAGTCATCTACACAGGTTATGGGGTGGTAAATGCTTTGATATTAAAGAATGGGCTTGGCATTAGGTCATGTGTCCTGTGTGAAAAAAAAATTGCTGCTTTGTATGAAAAACAATTACAGTCCACCATGGCGTGAAAAAAAGATAAAGTGTTTTACCCCCTTTGTGAAATAAATATTAGCCCCCTTAGGCCTATACCGTTTTGGGCCATTTGCTTTAGATGTGTTCAGGCTTTTTAGGATACACAACACTTTGTTGCTAGTCACTGTAGGCTTAATATTTTCTAATGTATTTGGATCATTATTTATTCGTGCCGGTAGTGTAAAATTTGTACTATAAACCTTGGTTTGGTTGATGAAGAAATCGCTTAAAATTTGAGCTTTTGCTTCATTGTGCGAGAACGTTTTGTTTACATGTATCAATGCCGGAATATCATACACTTCGTTTTTCTTTAAACAGAATTTAACAGCTTGCCACCCGCCATTTTTTTCTTGGTTTGGTATTGCTTATTGAATCAGCCTGACGATCAAAGTAGGCCTAATCATTTTCCGCCTGTCTCAAGTCATCCAAGTTGCCTGAAGTATGGTATCTGTGGACAGACACGGATTTGCTAACATTAAATATTACTCGCCATAAATTGTCCCCGTTTTGGATTTTCTATAAGATGAGAGTTTAGCCACAGACCAGACTTAGATGAGTTTTGTAAGATTTCAGCGACACTTGTGTCACCCCGCCAAAAGTCTGGTATCTGTCTCCAGACTGGTCTGGGACTATAATAAGGCCAATTTTGATACATTTAGAACAAATTTACAGTATGGTAATTGGGACGCCTGCTTTGACACTGAAGATATTGATGTTGTATGAGAGAAGTGGGCGGAAACTTATCTCTCCGCAACACAGGATTGTGTACTGAGTCGCACCGTTACAATAAGATCAGGTAATGCTCCATGGTACACGTCCGCCCTCCGTACTGCCAAGCGGAATAGAAGGTGGAACGCATCAACGCAAGGGCTAAATTGAAACCATCACTCTGGCCCTGTCCAATCTGGTCTTAGCCTTAGCTGGAAAAATAAGTGGCCGCAATTTACGTACCAGTAATTTCTTCGAAGTCTGTCAGCTCAAATGTACATGTAGAACTGAACCCTTGACACTTCCTTTCTCACGTCTACCATCCGTTTCTGAAATAATCTGCCTGTTGATGTTCGCACTTGTGAAACGCTCTACGGTTTCAAATATTATCTACATGATACGATTCTTTCCGTTAATGAAGTTCCTCACTACTTTTCCTTGGGAACTGGCGTATTTCCTCCGGTACTGTCATTCGTATACATCAAAAAGGAAGAAACTGTTAATTGAATCAAGAAAGAGATCAGCACCATGTATTCACCCATATTTTCTCATCCACTCTGATCCTGAACACTTATTAAGTTTATTTCTTTCCGGTGAACCCGTTCTTGGTGCTAACGCAAATTTATCTTTAAGTCTGTGTTCAAAAATAGACTCTGTTTTCCCTCAATTACTTTATTTTTTCTTCCTTCCTTCCTTCCTTCCTTCCTTTCTTTCTTTCTTAAGTCTGTGGTCAAATACAGACTTTGTTTTCCTCTATTACTTTATTTATATTTAATTCACTCATTATTTTATTTATTTGTTTATTTATTTATTTACTTACTTACTTACTTACTTACTTACTTATTTATTTATTTATTTATTTATTTATTTATTTATTTATTTATTTATTTATTTATTTATTTATTTATTTATTTATTTATTTCATTTTTTTTTCATTTCATTTCATTTCGTCCTCAGTTTTTCCGGGACACTATTGTTCCCAAAAGTACCAAACTTGGCATGGTGATTGACCTGGTAGTGAAATGAAGCACCAGGTTTGGAATAGTTACCATGCTGAAATTTATGCAAATTGGGGTCATTTTTCAATGTTGAATATCTTCAAAGCTATTAAAGGTACAGGTACCGTTTTAACTTTGATTTATGGGTTTATACCAAAGAGCCTCCAATGGACCACAAACAGTTTTACTTTATGCAAATAGGGGCACTTAAAAAGTTTAAATGTTGCAATTGAATAGATTCAAAACTATCACAGGTAGAAGTGTTATTTCAACTTCAGTATATAGATTTGTGCTATAGTTGCATCCAATGAACACAAAATGTTGTAGAATCATAATTTATCCTAATTAGGGCACTTGAAAAAGTTAAATGTTAAATATCTTCAAAACTATTTCAGGGAGAAATATCATTCACACTTCAATAATCTTCATAAGTTTCTGCTATAGGTACATCCGATTGGCGACGAATAAAAGTCGTAACAATTTATTCATACAAATTATGAGAATATACAAAGTTACATCTTGAACAACTTCAAAACTATTACAAAGAGAGGTGTCATTGCAATTTCGTTGATAAGTTGGTGACATAGTTGCTTCCAATGAAGTGTGAACCAAAGTTGTTGCATTGAAATTTATGCAAATCAGGCAAATTATCAAAATTTAAATCTTGAATAATTCCACAATTATTATAGATAGAGGTACCACTCCAACCTCAATTTATAGGTTTGTACGTGAACAGCTCAGTTGTTCATGTCTTTTGAACAGCTCAACAGATACTGTTCAGGCAGGAGCTAACTAGATACTCAACAGGAATCTTTGAGTTTTCTAGGTACATATACTGATTTGCTGAAAAGCAAATCCAATTTCTCTGGTTGTGAACTGGTTTTGAATTAAACGTATGCATTCAGACTCACCCAGTAGTATTTAAATACTAATCACGATGATCTCCAGTGCAAACATTAACACAAGTGGTATGCATAAGACACACCATACAATACAAATTATATGTGGATAAAAACCGTACCATAGAAAAAAAAAATAAATAAACTCACAAAGAAAAGGTGATATATAGGGCGCGTTAGTGTGTACATACATTCAAATGATGTTGTACAAATGCAGGCAGGAATTTTTATCGTCGATTATCACCAAAATTACAAATGAGATGAATGATGAATAGATAAGTGTCCATGGAAACGTTGTAGAAGTCATTCGTTTAGAATTTGAATCTTCGAGTTTCTCTTAAAAATTTAGGACCGCGTCGAAATTTTTTAATTTAATTTTGTTTGGTAAGTCCTGGTTTCCTCTGATGAAGTATTACTGTAAGATATCGCCAAATTGGAGTAATAAGGGGGAAGGTTGTGAAATATTTAGTTATTTCTTTCTAAAATGATTTGCTAGTTTTCTATCATCAGCATCATAATGGAAACAAAGAAACGTCTTATCTAGCTTCAATGACGGAATATGGTGGCCCAACAAGTATACATGCCCGAAAACTCTTCGCCAGCAGAATAGATGTTATGCAACTCGAATGGAAAACAATAGATCTTAATCAGTAGTTCTGGTTTGGTATTCCGAAGTGTACAAATATTTATTTTCTAATATAATAGAGTGTGCCAAGGTCGGGTCACAGACTTAACCAGTGCGACTTGTCTGCAATCTCAAACTTGCCTCGGGCCAATTTGCACATCCAGCCACCGGGATATTTGTTTACGGAGCAAACTGTTATTGGATAAACAATCTTCAAGTGGGAATGCAAATTACCACGGGAAATTGGGTCAACCGATTTCCTCCATTTATTTGAATGTTTCATGCCACTCTTTATAACTACTGATAAGATTAATTCATGAATACGGTTGAGATAAATCACCGTTCATCCTGTTCTGTGTAATATCATAATTAAGTGTAAAAGCAAGTCATAACCAGGCTTAGTTGACCCTGTCAAGAACATGTGATGTTTATGTGTTTTTATATCAAAATTAATATTACTTAATCACATGGCGACTGCAAATGAAATTTATTTAAAACATGACATAACGTAGCGTCAAATGCATTAGCGCTCACAAAGATGGAGAATGGACCAGCGGTAAGTGATATATTTTTATTTTGCTGCAGCTCTTATCATTTCTTTTCTCTCTCTCTCTCTCTCTCTCTCTCTCTCTCTCTCTTCGCAAATTTTATAACTTCTAATTGAGTACGACTCAGGAATCAAAAGTTATATTAACATTTTTTTTCACACATTCTACCATAATAGTTGAGCAAACAACTGAATTTAGGCGACAATTAAATAACCGCAATAACCAATAACCGCGTCTTCTTTTCCGTAATTCCTCGGTCAAACTGGTCGACAAGGACAAGTACTTTCAAATGGCGTTTGTTCTATCTTTCTTCACAATGAGACTTCACCCGGTATCCTAAATTGTGAAGGATGCCTAATTAGTCATTGTTTTTAGTGGTTCTGCATGTGAAGATACTCCTCTCGAAGAATTTGGCACTGCGCAGTTAAGGTGCTTGCGCTCGTAGTACACGGGCTGAAGCCACGGACTGAAGCCACGGACTGGAGCCTCTATTATAGTTATTACGCTTTAACTTCAAGCATTTTTTTCTCTTACGAAAAGACGTTCTTGGGTTTCCGCAGTATCATAAAGCAGTTCTCATAGCTACCTTAAAAATGGATCAGAGTCCAATATGTGGAGTGTATTCTAGCAAGCTACAGAGCTGATGAAGTTCCCATGATCAGGGCTGTCCAACTGGAGCATTGTTGCAAAATTTTGCAACAGTGCTCTTCAAAATTGCTACAAATTTTCTCAAAAATAAGTGTTTCTTATGTGAAGAAGTGGAAAAAATGCTACAAGTAAAGGAAATTTTGCTACAGAGACTTTCAGTTGGACAACACTGATGATGACCACTGATATATGGATGTGAAAAGGCTATTGTGTCATTGATCGGTATCTGGTAATACAGGACTAAACGTGTTTTTATTTCCGATCCACTTTCACTGTGTCAGGACTAATAATCCTTCATTAACATGATCAAATCACACCTGATATAGTTAAAACACACGAGAAAGGTTGTGCGGAAAAGACAGCAAAAATTTGCCTACTATTACATGGATAAACTATGGCTCCCTTGATCCTGCAGCGCCCAATCATTTTTGCAATAGCGATCCTAAGTCTGTCTGCGCCAGGGAACAGCAAGATACATATTAGACAATGTTTGGATGTACTAACAACAAGTTCACTTCATTTCGCGGCATTTTTATTTTCGCTTAATTCGCTGATGGCCCAAAACTACAAAGAACACTATGAATTGTTATTTTGATAAATTTTTATCGGGAACTATACGTCAAAACAGGGAAATAAAAATTTGAGTTAATTGACTAAAATGTAAAAACCATGACAACTTAATTAACAAGTGAAAATATGGACATTTTTAGGGTCTGGGGGTCTGGGGAGATAAGTAAGAGAACTTTCATTCACGCACATTGGATGGGCGCTAAAAATACTAAGAGGCCGAGTGTTCAGTAGAGATGCTGAAGCCAATTTAGTGAAAATGTTCTGACAGTCTCATCGACCTGTGACTGGAATTCACATAAAGAATTTACAAACAGGAAAATTTCTGAACAGTTTCCAGAACACTACTCTTCGAAAGAACCACTTGTTTACTGCTAACCAAAACAAACGATGGCGAAACCAAAACTTTCGTCTGATGGAAATAACGGGCTGATTATTTTTGCCAACATATGTGACATATACATGTATATGGCTTTGGGGTTTTTAAGATGTAAACAGTGATCCGTAGAGTCCAAAGTTATTTACAATGCGGTGTTGCTTACATGACATCTATATAACATAGAATGGGAGTCGCCATATTAACCCTCATCGGCTAATATTACCAGATTTTTTCACTGAGTCTTGGACAATTGCTGTAAAGGTGGGTTTGTTGGAACTTGAATCATCAGTGTTATCAAGCGGATTCTACCATTATGATAATTAAAACGGGCAGCGCTTTTCTTGCAACAAATAGACAAATAATTACCTTTACCTATGATGAAGTTTAAGAACTAGAAAAGAAAATTTGCTGCAAATCTGTCAGTGTGCCCACACAGGAAAGTTGCTGCCTTGTACTTTCAAATTGAAATTGGTAAAGCCATGCCCAAAAAACATGAAGTTTCAGAAAAAATATAGCAATATAAGACTCTTGGCATGAAAAACATCAGCAGGTAAAGAGGAAATGTCAGACAGAAAGAATGAATTCTGGATAAAACTGAATGTCAAGTGTCAGCACCCCCCCCCCAAGCTTTGGTCATGTAATGAGAAACTCTTTTAGTACATTTTTTTGTTGTAGCTTTGATTTCTGTGTTGGTCACTGTTGACAAAAGCATGGACCGATGAAAAGATGGCCACCGTATGGTTAACATAAAAGGGTTACGTGTGACAGTGTAAACAAGGAGGCTAAAACGTCTTATAGCCTCCTTGGTGTAAACAATAAATCCTAGTCTATCTATCTATCTATCTATCTATCTATCTATCTATCTATCTATCTATCTATCTATCTATCTATCTATCTATCTATCTATCTATCTATCGATCGATCGATCGATCGGTCGGTCTGTCTGTCTGTCTGTCTCCGTCCGTCCATCTATCTGTCTACCTATCTGTCCGTCCGTCTGTCTGTCTCTCTGCCTGTCTGTCTGTCTCTATCTGTTTTTCTCTATGCCCATGTGTCTGTCCTTTTACATAATGTATGATGTTGATTTTACTCCTATTGTTAGCCTTTACAAGCTTCCATGCCAACAATCAAAGCAGGCACTCCCAGCATTGACGACCTGAAAAGATACAAGTTTGCATTTGAACTCCTGGACAGAGACGAAGACGGATACATCGATCTGAAGGAATTAACACAGTTTGTCTCTCTTATGAATGCAGACAACAACAGCGATATACTGAAGGAGTTCCAGGTAGGGAAATATATGTTAAGCAGCAGAACAACACGGAAATAGGTTTTACGTGACATGTAGTCATTTTGGGCTGGTCATTATTATTTTTAAAAATCCATGTGCGCTTGTAACATCCCTTTATAACTGTATTTTTTTTAACATAGTAATTCCCTATAGGACCTGCGCATCACCACTAAACAAAAACGCTGGTAGTAGTAGTAGTAGTAGTAGTAGTAGTAGTAGTAATGACAATAATAATAATGACAATAATAATAATGACAATAATAATAATAATAATGATAATAATAATAATGATAATAATAATAATAATAATAATAATAATAATAATAATAATAATAATAATAATGATAATAATAATAATAATAATAATAATAATAATAATAATAATAATAATAATAATAATAATAATAATAATAATAATAATGATAATAATAACAGAACATTATGATATTAATGACTGAAAACGGCATTTTTATTGTTTAAAAGATGTGTCATAGGAATCAAGTGCGGGGTGGGGGTCGGGGGGTACTTGATGGGGGTTGCGGCTGGACCATTCAATACTCCAACCCTTCTTTTGTGGGCATGTTAATACTCAGCCTCTTCTTTTGTCGGCATGATACTGGGCCTATCATCTTTTGGGCATGTTGATACTGAGCCTATACTTTGTGCACATGTTGCTACTGAGCCTATTCTTTGCGAGCCTGTTGATACTGAGTCTATTCTATGCGGGTATGTTGATACTGAGCCTGTTCTTTTGTGCGCATGTTAATACGGAGTCTCTTTTGTGGGCATGATAATACTAAACCTCCTTTTTGCGGAGAATACTAAGTCTTTTCCTTTGTGGGGATGAAAATACCGAGCCTCATATTCTGTGGATATGATACTCAGCCTCCTGTTCTGTGGCCATGTCAGTACCGAGCGTCCCTTTCAATAGTCACGATATTAAAGTCAAACCAGGATCTCAGCTGGCCATGCTACATGAGGGTTTTCCTCTACCAAGTCGCATACGTCTTGACACAACTATATAATTTTCAAAGATAGATATAGTGATGTGTAGCAGTCAAACATATAATTATGCAAATAACTGTTCTAGGCGAATGACTGGCTGGGAAATAGTTTTGCTTAAATTTGTCTTCAACAACAGCTCGTGTGGTCTCAGTTTTTTTTGTTTTTTTTTACGAAGCTAGCCCAGCGATGTGATGACAACGAACGATATGATGAATCTGGTTACTAGGGTAATTACCAAGTTCAATTGGAAAAGGTGACTTTCCTGTGTTCGGTGCACTCTGACTTAAATCTGCCTGGGGCTAGCTGTACTGCCTTGATGACTTCGCTTTTCCTTTGCCTCATGTTTTAAGGGCATCATGGGAACATAGTTTTGATCCTGCCGTGTCGTGGTCATGAGAGTACCACGTGACTCTGCGTAATGGGCTGTTTGTGCCATTCTGCTAACAGGTCACCTAAAATATAACAGGTTTACACTTTTTGACATAGGTCTTGCTATTCTGATACGAATTATGTACAATTCGTTTCCAAGAGTTTTAAAAAATGAGAAAAAAAACATTGAAGCAGACGACAGTTTGTATCCTGGCGCGTTTTGTCATTTTGAGCGGGATGGATTAACTGTCTGCAATCGATAAGGCATTCAGTGCTTTTCTAAACTGTCTCTGACCTTAGGGAAAGTAACTGCATTATGATATTTACATTGAGCTAAGAACATGTGTCTTTGACGCAGAAAACACGTGTTAACCAGTAGCATAACACTGGCCGAGATGCAAATTTAGTATGGACTCCTCACCAAGCAGTCGGTATATAATGACCCCTAATTACCTTTCTTCTGCCCCCTTCGTTAACAAACCTGGAAAAATTCCCTAAAGTCATCTGACGATTACCAACATTCTTAGTCACACTTTATTTAAACCATATGTATGTATGTATATATATATATATATATATATATATATATATATATATATATATATATATATATATATACATATATATATATGTGTGTGTGTGTGTGTATATATATAGAGAGAGAGATAGATAGATAGATAGAATAAGATAGATAGATAGATAGATGGATAACCATCATACATACATTATACATATGTATATATATATATATATATATATATATATATATATATATATATATATATATGTATGTATGTATGTATATACACATATATTGCATAGAAGTGCATTGGCAACAGTTATTACGTTTGTTGTCGTTTTATAAAACAGAAACGTTTCAGATTTCCAAATCATAATACCTGGCATGTCACTTTTGATATATTACATCGCACCTGGGTCTTTTTAGCGCGGAAATATTTGTTCCTAAAGAATATTTGC
>CAXHWN010002137.1:2113000-2189000 GCA_964020975.1 Hermodice carunculata | reverse complement strand
CAGTTGGTTGCGTGGCAAGGTTTACCTGCTGAGCACCGTAGGTTTTCTCCGGGATCTCCGTTTTTCCTGCTAGACCCTGTGGAAGAACAGCCATAGGCTGAACAGGCTATCCAGTATAAAGATGTTCAATTATATATATATATATATATATATATATATATATATATATATATATATATATATATATATATATATATATAAATATATACATATATATACATACACATATATATATATATAATATATATGTATATATATATACATATACATACATACATACATACATACATACATACATACATACATACATACATACATATACGTCCTTAGGTCCAGGTCCGCCACCCGGCTTTTGCCAACATGCCCCCAATACGGGTTGATGCGGTATGTAACAAAGGGGGATCAAAACTCTCTCTTTCTGCAAACATTCGCCCAGTGCGTAATACTCTGTATGAAAACTCGTCAAATTTCAAAAACCGCTGCATACTCATACGTATTTTGAAGGATTTATCTCCATTTTCTTTTTAATTTATTTTTTTTCCGCAGGAGCCAAAACTTACCTGCACGTATTTCTTCTATTTTCTTTGTCAATTTAGAAGGAGCAGTTGTTTGCCCAATACCGTTCAAAACGTATTGTAAAACACTAATTGATTTAATAAATTAACACAATTAAATCGGTTTATTTTCCAAAATTTCTCGATGTTCCGTTTGGCAAAGGACCGCACACTCGATTGCAATCGCCATAAAACTCAAAATGTTTACCAGCCTGTTATTTCACCGGACCTTATAATTTCGGTAATCAATGGAAAATGAGAAAATTGTCTAATTAGAATGTTTTATTCACACAATTTTATTCATACACTTCAAATTTTAGCATACGAAACATATTTTAATGTCAATAAAAAAATATATAATAAAACTTGGATAGTTGTTAGCACATGTATTCCATTTTCCAGCCCCCCCCCCCCCTTTTTTTATAGAAATTGCGCGAAAATTTCCGGCGTTTGGGAGGACATTGAGGGACAAAAATTTCGTCTTTTATATATATATATACATATATATATATATATATATATATATATATATATATATATATATATATATATATATATATATATATATATATATATATATATACATATATATGATACAAAAGAGATGTCCGTTACAATTTCGAAAAGACTGCCAACGGTTCCACACATTGACACAGGCAAATGAGTTTGATGTATATATTATTCGATTTTTTTCTCTATAAGCTCCTTCATTTGAAGTGGTTCTACGTTAATCGCAGTTGGTATCGAGAGTTAATTGATGCTGCCTTCTATGCCAAAATGCGTGAACATTTTTACTGACCTTGTTGATTCTATTGCCTTTCGGGGTATATGTTAGTTTTAGTTTGGTGTTCGATTATCGATTTCCCAAAGTAAGTTGAATACGCTCCAAATACACACATTGCATCCAAAATTGGATATGCTTTTTGTGTGCCTAAATTGAACAAACATATGGGAGATAATGCTGAAACCACATTACTTGTAACATAACTATATGCTGTATGATCAATATATATATATATATATATATATATATATATATATATATATATATATATATATGTATATATATATATTTATCTCTATGCATACATATATACATACGTGCGTACCTGTGATTGTACTTTAATAAGCAAACGAAAAGGCCGAAGATGACATTTATTTCAAATTTTATTTTCTTTGATTTTGACTGGAGCAATTTATGTATTTTCTCATACATGTCCAAGTTTTACTGCGTGAAAATACAAGAGACCAACAACATATTTTCATTGCTCTTAAGGCAATTGAATGATGCACGTACACGCACTCGCAAGCACGTGTCTATGTTGGTGTGTAGGATGTCTCTTGTAATTTATATTTTGTCAAATAATTCACCGGGATTTTACTTACTATTGGAATAAATGTCAATTAATATTTTTCACTCTACATTTGAACGTTGCGTAATTGGAGTTGATTGTCTTCATGGAACTATTGACGTATCATCCACAATTTCTTATAATTTGTAAAAAAAAAACAACAACAACAACAACTTTACGTGCATAATGTATGGCTTAAGTACTTCTTCAGTGGGATCTATTGAAGTATTTTCCTGTCTTATTTCACGGGGGGGGGGGGTGCTGCAGTTTTGAAAGAAGTCAATAAAATATTTGTTACATTTTTAGACTTGCTTTATCTGTTAACATCGTCGCAATGCATAATAGCCATAATGGGCGGGCGCTCATTATATGTAGCATATGCAGAGAAAAGCCAATTCTTCAGTTTAACTACGAACTCTTAATTTAATTGCGACGTTCAATTGTTATACTTTCATTTTACGAATTAATCGCCTTCGAATGTAGCATCTTTAGTACGGACAAAGTACTTTTTTCATAACCTATGGGTTTACTGTGGGTTTTTGAAGTAACGAGCCTAGCCATCAATCGCGGAAGATGGGCGCAGAGATGTTAATATCTAATTGTTAACAGTTTTTTCATCCATATATATATATATATATATATATATATATATAATAAAAGCTCTCAATACCTGATTGTCGTAGCTTTCGGCGTCACGGCCTTCTTCAGAGAAAATGATAGGTAACACGTTATTTGACGTCAATAATCACGCAATGCACGCTTAATTAATGAACGTTTAGATTTTACGTCCCGCACACTATAAGTCGAATGCGGCCATCCCTGGCCATTTATCTTCACAAAATAAAAATAAGAATAAAGGAAATAATACAAAAAAAAAACAAAAAAAACCCAAAACAAACAAGAAAGAAAAGAAGCCATTGGACTCCACAGCCAGGAGGTGATAGATGGCTGGATATATATATATATATATATATATATATATATATATATATATATATATATATATATATATATATATTTATATATATATATATATATATATATATATATATATATATATATATATAGAGAGAGAGAGAGAGAGAGAGAGAGAGAGAGATATTATACTATAATTTATTTATCTCATGTTTGTGTCGATTAAGTTCAAATAACACCATGGTAAACCTGATCTAGCGACTTGGAGAAGGCCTAGCAGACGCTGCAATTTGAACTAGGCCTACATCATTTCCGGTCTAGTTATAGAACTCTTCCGGTTATAGGTACTCCCGGAAGAGTTCTATTATATAACATTGTGTGCGTCGGGGTTACGACACATGTGAAATAAATAAACAGTTCAGAAAGTGGACAATTTCAGCACAAACCAACTATTGGATTATTCATCCAAGAACAAAGAAAAGAAATCAGAATTATGTGATCGTGTGCCAATGGGGATGAAATGTTCACACACGCGCTTCCAAATATCAACAGAATTTTGAAGAAACGTGAAACGCTACACAGGTCGGAAAGAACAAGAACAATATTTCGTGAGCCACCCCTTATTTCATATAAGCGAGACAATAATATTCAGGACATTTTAGTTCACAAAAAATATAATAGATTATTGTTTAAATCTCCAAATAAGTCTGAGAAGTGCGGTAAGGATTGTGCATTATGTCCCAAAACAATTGAAAGTGGCACTTTTAAAGATGAAAACAACAAGGAATACACGGTCAAGGTTATGTCAATTGCACGACGGAAAACTTAAAAGTTTATGCTGTCTTCCAGGTCAAATATAACAAGCACATGTATGTCAGGGAAATAGAAGGAACATTTTTCCAGCGCATGTTATTAAATTTTTGAAGAATTAGAAGGCAGTGCTATGAACCCATGTACCAACATTTCTATAACAATGGACACTCAATTGATGACTTCAGTGTGATTGGAATTTAGAAGATCTACAAGCATGTAACTTATCGGCGAACGATAAAAAAACTGTGGAAGAAGAAACTGAATACCTATAGGCCAAATGGACTGTATACCTGTGAATAATTTTCAAGTTGAAAAACTTTTTTTTTAATATAAACGGCCAGGGATGGCATGAGACCTATAGTATACAGAACGTAAGGTCTAAACGTGCATTGAGGATGCGTTGCGTGAGTACTGACGTCAAACAACATGTCATCCATGTAACGTAATTTTTATCGTTTATCATTTTTTTCGGCTCCCTGGCCATGTAGCATAAAGCAAAACACCATATATATATATATATATATATATATATATATATATATATATATATATATATATATATATATATATATATATATATAGAGAGAGAGAGAGAGAGAGAGAGAGAGAGAGAGAGAGAGATAGATAGATAGATAGATGGATGGATGGATAGATCGACAGCGAGACAGACAGATAGATACATAGATAGATAGATGGATGGATAGATCGAAAAACAGGCAGACAGACAGACAGACAGACAGACAGACAGACAGACAGACAGACAGACAGACAGACAGATAGATAGATAGATAGATAGATAGATAGATAGATAGATAGATAGATAGATAGATAGATAGATAGATAGATAGATTAAAAGCCCGTCTGGACTTACACAAACCTCGTCCATGAGAAAACAGTAGGTTTATAGATAAGGTCATAAATTTCCCACACAGACAAGTCCAAATAACTTAAAATGATTTAGATATAAAGTACACGTAGAATAATTCAATATCCAACCGTCATACTCAAGATAACAAATAAATTTTCGTGACTTTTGTTCAAATAAAGGTAAAGACATTGTCTGCCAAAGGTTTAACGGTGTCTGATTTCATATCTTGGTCCCATGGTGTTTAATGGAAAAAGGTGTGAAAACACTGCCACAAGCAACAGTAAATAAATTATGTTTCTGTCTTGTAGAATATGAATGTATATTTAAGTTTAGGCGCAAAATATTCTGAAAAGAATTGTTGAAACATGCCATTCATAATATTAAACATACACAAATGGATGTCAAAATTTGTTTGTAGTGTCAAATTTACTGATTCAATGTCGCTGAAATAAAGGATTTGTATGAGCATCAAAATCTGAGAAGCTCAAATTATGTAATATTTTCTTTTGTAATTTAACACGATGGTCCAGATTACTTTTGTAATTGCTTGCCATGTCAACCCTGTATGATTTGATTGTTTGCAAGAACACAAATACATGTATTGTTTTATAATTTTATTTGTTAATTTATTTTACTAAAGAGTAAGTTTTCCTGTTACTGCTAGAGTGATCGATACTGAATCATATATCATCTTCAAAATGAACAAAATCCAGAGTCCATTGTCACGTTGTTTGTATAGCCCTTGTTTTTTCTAAATACCTTTTAACGGGTAACACCGTTTGAACTCTTTTGTTGACTAATTATCAGGACATACATATTAGACATATATAGGATGTTTCAGTAATGACGTGCTGATATCGCGCAAGTCATGAGAAACAAGATTAGTTCATGGCGGTCTTTATTACATGACACGTGACAACACTGCAACACAAACGACGGCGTTACGTTGCGTGTTGGAACATCGCTGAAATACAGCAACTTAAAAGCAAAGAGTACTGTATCGTCAGATAGTTACCAAGAAAAACACGTTCATTTTTCAAATTAGTGGAAGCTTTTTCAAGAGTAGTTTCAAAAATGCCGTGCTATCCATACATTGGTAATTATTCATGAACATAAAACTGTACTTGATAATCTAAAATAAATTTACTTGAGTGGATGATGAAAGATAAGAACTAGCTTAAAATCCGCATTACATAAGTCCAACAAATGCGCATAAATTCGGGCTATAACATTTATTCGTTTCATAACTGTGACATATATGTTGAACCCTTAACACTGAAGGGCCCATAATGAGCCCTTATACTTTATCACCACCTGTATTATCACATATTTGCTGGCTTATTTTTACTGCGTCATCAACCGTAGGAAACTTTACGGAACACTCATCGTTATCAATGAAATCATTTACTGATAATCCCGAGGGATGGGATGAATAATGAACTGTCCGAACTTTGTGCGATTTTTGTTTGTTTTTTGTTTTTTTGGAAAGCCCCCTGAGGACTACACTTGATGTTTTCAAATGACTTCTCATAAAATGGACCAACCATTCTCGGCTTTTTGGCATGGGATGACGAAGTTTCCCTTACATTCGTCACAAATTTGTAAGTAGGTGGCCAGATTTTATTTTCCATGTAAACATCAGGACCTATACTGAACCAAACAAATAACGCAACCCTTAAACTTTTTAACTTAAATATTTATTGTTACTTTCATATCACAGAAACAAATTAGATCCATATTCTGCAGTCTTTTTGACATAACATGTGAAAAAACAAAAACTTGAAACTGTCAACCAGGGCGCGACCAGCTGGCAATAAACAGGGCAACATTGATTTGTAAAGTTCACAAATTGGCATGTTCACTAATACTGTGTGTGACCACCATCAGCATCTGTAACTGCTATGCAACGTCGGCGAATGGATGACACTAGCCGCTGCACCATCTGCCGGGGCACATTATCCCACTCTTCTTGAAGAGCCTGGCGAGGCTGCTGGCGGTTGGCGGGCGTTGGATCCCGTCTCTGAACACGCTGGTCAAGGTAGTCCCAAAGATGCTCAATGGGATTGATATCAGGTGAGAAGGCTGGCCATGGCAAAACGTTAATTCCTTCTCCTTGCAGAAAATCCATCGTCAGTCTAGCGGCATGGGGCCGAGCATTGTCCTGTTGAAGCAAGTGGAGTTGGTGGTGTCTGAAGAAAGGGACAGCAACAGACTGAAGGATCTCATCCCTGTAACGGGCAGCGTTAAAATTGCCTTCAATGAAGATTAGCTGGGTTTTGGCTGTGAATGAAATTCCACCCCACACCATCACTGATGCACCTCCAAATCGATCTGTTTCCAGCACACAGGCATCTGAGTAGCGTTCTCCCCTTCGTCGCCAAACACGTTTCCTGCCATCTGCATGATACAGGGTGAAGCGGGATTCATAGGTGAATAGCACATCCCTCCACTGTTGATGGGCGAGTATGGGCAGTAGCCCATTGTCGTCGGGCTTGCCTTCTTGCCTGTGTCAAAATTTGACCCCTGTAAGGACGCCTGGCATGTAGATGGTGTTCTTGTAGTCTATTACGGACTGTCTGGGCAGATATTCTGTTATTGGTTCTGCCAGGTGTCTGTTGTGCAGTTCTAGTGGCTGGTCGAGTTCTGTTCCGCAGATGTGACACCCTGATGTGTCTGTCTTGTGCAGGCGTGGTTTCTCTTGGTCTCCCAGGACGCTGTCTATCAGCTGTGGCCCCAGTCTCCTGGAATCTTGTAGCAAGTCTGGATATAGTGGATTTGTGGACTTGCAGTCTTCTTGCCACCTCTGCTGCAGATAAACCAGCCTGTAGCATGCCAATTCCTCTCTCCCGATCTACTGTTGATAATGGACCCATAGTTCTTGGAATACTGTGCCAAATGAATCCCATGCTGCCCTTTTATTGTCCGTGAGGGGCTACACCCAACCAGTAAAGGTGCGAATGTTTTAGTCATGTGGGTAACACTGAATCCTGCAGTTGTCCTTGATTCAGCACAACCACCAAACTTTGAAAGCCTCATATCCTCGCACACAGTTACGCTTGGGCTGATTTCAATGTGGCCTTTTCCTGTCCCAGAATCAAAGACTTGGCAACCTTAATTTCAGGTGTCAGAGACTTGCGTAAAATAGACTGCTGTAGTCACTCTTGATTTATGACAATGACCACATGGCAAGGTCAGGGTACTCGACCTTGAGGTCACACTACTTGGTGCATTATTTTAGACTGATTTAACAACGGTTCGTATATTTCTGAACTTTAAATACAGTTCCAATGTGAAAATAAACCCAAATGAAAAAGTTTTGTTTGGTTCAGTATATAAACCCAATAGTCATACCCTCCTTTATATATGTCAAAACAGCATTGGCAAAATGAACGTAAGGTGGCCATTCAATCCTTCCTCCCAGTATTTGGGTGCACGGTTGGCTGAGCGGTAAGACGCTTGCCTTTCACCTCTGCGACCCGGGATGGATTCTCGTCCTGGGCAGCATGTGGAAAACGTTCCTACCTCTTTGACCGTGCACGGTGGTTTTCTCCGAGTCCTTCGGTTTCCTCCACCACAGACAAGGTAGGAAGTATACGCCAACATCTGTGCCATGGAGAGTGACTCGATAATTCAATACTTGACTTCTTTCACAATCCATGTAAAACAAATGTGTCTATACTATTTATAATTCAACAGAGAACTGATTTCAACCAAATAATATTTTACTGCTGTGGAGCCCCGAGCTGAGCCTCAACCGACTTGGAAAAAGGAATGCAATATCTGATTTGATCAGGTTTAATGGGAAGACTAGGATTTTGATCCTGCAAGCTGACCATACCCTATGCAAAGGTCCTGCGGCAGCCGTCTGGTGCTCCTTTAACACTTGTGCAAACATCTACAGCTGGCAAAGTGGCATCGTTGACAGTTAAAAAAGTATAGACCCATGTCTTTTACATGGATTGCGAAGCAGGTCAAGCCTCTATTAATCACTCTCCATGGCACAGATCGTGGCGTATACTTCCTACCTACATGTTTGGTGGAGGAAACCGAAGGACTCGGAGAAAACCACCGTGCACAGTCAGAGTGGTAGGAACTCTTTCCACATGCTTCCCCGGCCGTGAATCGAACCCGGCCGCAGAGGTGAAAGGCAAGCGTGTTGTAGCTCCGCCAACCGTGCACACGAACATGTCCATCACATTTCAGCTTAATCTGAGTGACTGTTCTGAGAACAAGTGAAAAATAGCAAAACCATACAAAAAATTCATTAAAAAAAATTGCAGCACCACCTGGTGAACAAATTGGGAACTAGGTGTCCCTGGGAGTGTCTATGTACGATATCAAAGCAATTGGGTGAGCGGTTTCAGGAGAAGAGTTTTTAAGGTTTGCCCCAAAAAAGATAACTGTCTACTTCGACAGATAAAGTTAATACATATCTCTGGGGACTTGCTCTTGGCAGCATCACCTTGTTTTTTTTTTTTTTTGTTGTTGTTGTTTTTTGTTTATTCTACACCAACCCTTTTGCATCAGCGCTTGCGCTGAAGCAATCGTGGGAAAGGGGCACTCTGATACGTGATGTTCAAATGACCGACATGGATGGCAACGGGAAGCAAAAAAATTTGCAGACGTCACGTCAAATATGACATTCATGAAATTTGAATCCAAATTATTGAACTTGACAGATTTTCGAGAGAGGGCCAACCGATGACGCATATCAAACATAAACACTGCAGGCCAAATATATGTTCGATCCAAATGCATAATCTGTAGTTTGTAATAGTTTGAATATCGGATATATATCTAGGCCGTGGTACATAACAATAGGAGATTCATATGCCTGCCACGCTTCCAACCCAGTACTAATGTGTACAATTTTTTTCTTATTTCTTCTTTGCTTGCAACGTAATTTGCCGTCCACTTCAATAATGGTTTTCAGGTCTGTAGGCTCGTCAGTGAGAACTTAATAATTGGGCAAGATAACGTTATGGCAAATGAACTTACCAGCCAATGCTGCCCTAATTATCCTTTCAGGCACCCCTTCTACGGGCGGCAATGCACAGACGTCCAGTTTGCATCCACATTGCAAAGCCCAGGTATATCTCAGCCCACCGCAATCGTAGCCTGAGCTCTTAATGAAAGGAGGAACTATTCTATACACTTTGCTCGCAAAAAATCAATTTGTGTAAATTATTAGAAACATTTTCAGATAACTGGTATAAAAGCATTGTTAAGCCTCTGTTTAAAGAGGGCAAGCATGAAAATTTAAGCACCTATCGTGGCATCACGATAACATTAAATGATCATAAGGTATTCTCGTAACTGTTAGGAACACAATATACGGCTTTTTTTTTAAGAACTGGATTTCTTGGGGAATACAATGGAGCATACCCTAAGGGTCGTAGACTTGAAGATCAATATTTTGCACTGAAAGGCTTATGTGGTCTTAGAAAGGACAATAAAGAGAAAACATGGTTGGTATTTCTGGACATAAATAAGGCATTCGATACAATAAGTCGTAATAAATTATTTGTAAATTTATGGGAAAATGGAATTCAAGGAAACGTATGGGGACTTTTACTCAGCCTGTACGGAAAAGTTTAAAAGAAAGTGGTTTTTGAAAAATTTGATAGTGATGGTTTCAGACATTTGATGGTGTAAAACAAGGATGAATCCTGTCGCCAACTTTATTCTATGTCGCTATGATGGATATGATTGTGTCATTACAAAGAGAAAAATTAAGAATCACTTTCAATCAGCAGACCATACCAGCTTCACTGTACGCCGGTGATATTTTGCTAATGAGTAGCTCAGATGTACAGCTATGCAGGATATTAATGGTAGCCAGGTAGTTTGCCATAACATAGAATATGAAAGTTTTTCAAGTAAAATTGTGTTTTTTGTTTTCCCCCCAAAATAATTGATTAAGAATATGATCAATCAAAAGTCATGATTATCGGTAAGTCCGTTCTATAAGAGAAAATTATTCATTTCAATGCAAGGTTTTGATGGCGCCAGGTTAAAATACAAAGCGAGAACTAACTGCCTCGGTCTACAGACAGACCTTCACAGATAAGTCATATCAGGACATGAAAATTGTATTTTATGTAGTTTAGGAACGGAAGATTTAGAGCATTCTCATTCCTATGGCCAAAATTTAACGATCTACAGATTTAGTATTTTAAATTACTGGAGTCCAGACTGGTCACGGGTGATAATACATACATTTGGCACGGATTCATGAACCGCTTATTATTTTCCAAACTATGCATGCTTTTAGGACACAATAATTTAGACATAAATGAAACCGCCATTCTTGAATTTGACAATGCACGCAAAACTATCCTGCTAGATGCGTGGTCCCGACTTACGGATTATCTGGACCGTAGGGTAAGCTGCATTCATTCTACATAATGTTACTCCCCATGGAAATAACATTTTATTACTTGTAACACACGTGGATGTATATTGGTTTGTATATATTTCTCATTTTATGCTGTCATGAACGTGTTAGTTGTATGTTGGTTTATGCATATTTCTCATTTTATGCCATCATGGAGGCACCGTGGACGTTCCCCAGTTTACAGTGCCCTAGTGTCAAAGGGGTAGCTTTCCAAAATAGATTTTGAATAAATATATCTAGAAATGGAGCAGATTGTTTTACAGCACCCACATAAGGCAAAGTGCTCCCCGTGGTGTGGTGCACAGTGGATTAATATTTCCGTGACGACAGCTGGGACAACACCCCTGTGACACTGTCAATGATACGAAGCAAGGACATGCTGTCTTGGACACAAGCCAGTTAGGACAACAGACGTGGTAACCCCTTACAATTGCACTTCACTTCCTCTTGTACTACGCACTTCACGCTTCACTACGCTGTAGCCTATCGCCTCAGACAACAGTATAGCCAGACAAGGTAACTATATATGATAGATACTGTGACACAATATATGTATATTTCAGGCAGCACAATAATTGGTTCCAGCTACCCGGTCGACAATATGTATGTGATTTATGGTACAGTTTTCAGCCTGGAAAGTTGTTTGCCACTTAGCGTCCACAGAAATAGCTAGCACCTCAGTCTTATTATTGTGCATAGCATGTCAAAAGAGATGTCTAGCACGGATCTGAGTCTGTTAGGACACAATTAAAGAAAGTATCTCTTGGATTGATAATCACTAGACGCGTCTAGTATGGACCTTAGTCTAACCTAACGTGGGTGGAATAAAAATATGGAAAGACTTAAAAAGGCAGCCATATTTTTTTTCTCTTTTGTTTTGGTGGTTCAAATTTTCAGCCCATTGGACTTGTTTTTTTTTTTTTTCTTTGAGGTTTTGATCTGAAGGAAAACTGTTTTGGCTTTTCACAAATTGTGGATTTATTTCATAGTTTGTGAATTGCACTTCATGTATTAGTGAAAGTTTTCTTGTAACTTGATCTAGTGATTTTTTAAAAAAATTCAAAATTTGCTTATATTAATTTTTTGCAAGTGTCGGCATAGATTATGGACTGTGCAATAGGGGACTTGTACGACACAAACACTGTGTCAGCCCTACATGTTAGCATACCTACACACCTTTTTATTTTTTTGCTGCATACATATTGTTATCTGCCTTGTGTTATTGATTTTGTATATATTTGACATTGAATTTGTGTATGTTCATTGCATATTTGCTAGTATTTATGCCTTGCTATAATGATTGCATTTCTTGTTTAATTTGATTTCTGGGTCATATTGGCCCAGTGTAGTTGTAAATACTTGCCCTGTAGAGTATTTCTGTATGAATCAAATTCCCCGCCAATTTGCGACAGATGGCCATTTTGAATTTTGACTGAAGCAAAGAAGATATAGGTCCTATTGATATTGTGGCTTGACAATCCTAAATATGGCCCCTATCAATATCATTACTGCTGATGCTCATGCATTAGTAACATTACCAGGCATTGATAGTGCAACCGTGAAAGCAATTTCATGATTGCAAGAAGCATTGGAAAGTCAAGGAAAAGTCTTGATTTATGAAGAGGTTCTTCAAGCATATACCTTGTCTCAAGAGGCTTGGGACAATATGTTGGAGTAAAAACTTATTTGTCTTGTGGTGGGAGAGGAGCCAAGTGTGGAGCTATTTCAAGAGCAGGCATCTCAAGCAATGGTCAGCATGATGCAACAAATGCAGCTGAGTATGAAAGTATTTTTTGAGCAATTCAACAAGATGGATGGATTTGCCAAAACACAAAGTCAGATGCAGGAACAGATTGATAGAGCAGAAAACCAGCATTCACCATGAGCATCCAACACTTTACCTGTGTCAGCATACGTTCATCTGTGACGCTTTCTACAGCAGCACAGATAGTTCAGTCCCCTGCCCCTACAAGTGTTTCTGTGGACTGCACATCTAGATTCTTTGCTACTGCATTTGCAACACAAACAGCACAGACAGCAAGTGTGTCAGTGGGTGAAACAAATATGAGTCAAGATTCAGGGTACAGTTACACCAGAACCATGCTACTTAGTCTAGGTGCTATGGCTCCAAAAGGTATTTATTCATTGGACATAGGTGCAGCTGGTTGTCAGACGTCACACCACCACTGAACTTGACAAGGACAGCATCATTGTGTGTACCATCACAGACACATAGACCTGGGGCTAGCAATATTTCTGGGCCAATGATGACCTCAACATCAAGCAGTTTGCCAGCATATATGCCTACTTCAGGAGTATCACCAAATTATGGGTCAATACGTGTAAACAATGGTCTACCTTTAGTGGCGCAAGGTTATTCAACATATGCTGGTGGTCCCAGCTTCCCCTTAGGGTTTCCTCCTCAACCTCTGTGAGGTTTGAATATGCCCCCTCCTTGTTTTTAACCTCTTACCCGTCAACAGGTACCTGGATTCCCACCTGCATTAGGGATGGCTGCACAATCACCTCCATCAACAACACAAGTGACGTACCTGACCCCCCCCCCCCACACACACACACACATTGTGGCACAAGCTCCACCACAGATGGTTGCTTCAGCAACATCAAGAACAGCACAACAGCTTGTGCTCAAATACCTGCCATCACCAGTGGTGTATGGTGTTTGTCCCTTTTCACCAAATTTCCAGCATAATGACCATTCAGAGGATACTGGTCCTGACAATTATGATGATGACAGAGGCAGGGTTGAGATCATCATGGGAGGCCATGAAGAAGAGGTTAATGGCATGGACAAGGATGTCGTGTGCAAGTGAGACAGCCCCCAGCAGGACCAGCCCCCCCCCCCCCAAAAAAAATGGCAATATATGATGGTAAGCAGGACTGGAGAACCTATTTTCTTCGATTCGAGCATATGGCAAATTGCTATGAGTGGGATCAAATCAATAGATTGGATAGACTTACTGACTGACAGTAAGAGGTATGACTTTAGACTTCTTTGGTAGTTTAGAGCAGGCGATTAGAGAAGATTTTGACCATCTAACCTGAAAAATGGATGCACTTTCTGGCTGCAAAGATACTCCTGCCAGTCTAAGATGTCAGGTTTCATCTTTGAAGCAACAGACAGGGGAGACATTAAAAGAATTTGTGGAAAGGGGGCAAAAGTTAGCAGCTGACAGCTTCCCAGGTGTCCTTGGGGATGCAGCGGAAATTATCAAAAACCATGGCCATGGAAGCATTTCTGCATGGTTGCACTCAGGAAATGGCCACACTACAAGTACTACACAAAGAGCCACCAGACCTTCAAACAGCACTCCAGCTCATGCAAAGTCCTGAACAAAACTATAACACCATGATGGGACCAAGAAAGGCAGTGAAAGCAGTATATTCTGAGGATGATGTAGAGGAGTATATAATATGGGCAACAGGATCTCCAGAGAAAGGGGATAAGTCTAGGTCATCAGAAGAAAGAGTGGAAAATTGGATTCAGAAACCAGTATCAATGGCTGTCAAGACTGGCATGGAAGAAGTCGTTAAAAGTATGGCAACCATGTAAAGGAGTTCCTGGACCAAAACAAACCTAAATGGATCCCCAAAATAAGACTTCAGATACCCCCCCCCCCTCCGACCAGAGAGTGTCCCAGCCATTCACAATCACCACGCCCACAGAGATATTCCAATGATGTGGAATCACCCAGCCAAGCACAATCCAACAAGGCACAATCAAAAGGGTAAGGGTTGTTGGAAATGGCCCCTTGACAACCCAAACTGTCCTTGGTAGGGGCCAACCAACTGTACATATTGAAGCTAGCAGTATTTGTACGAATGTAAATAGGGGATCTGGTACAGGTATAGATATCAAGTTGAGTCAGGAAATGACCGGTTAAGCTTTGAGGAAGGTAGCTTTCAGGTAAGATCTTGGCTATAATATGGTGATTCCAGTAAAGATCACTTTGCTTGACAGCTTTGCCATTGTGGACACATCTGCACAGGTCACTGTTTTAAGCACTGATTTTGCAAGTGAGATAGGGCTTAGCTTTGATAGTGCAGAAGTTCTCTTGAAAGGAGTAGCCAAACTAGGGAGCATGTCTGCTTTCATTGTGAAAGGGGTGAGGTTGTCCATTGGTAAGTCAGTATTCCCATGTGATGCCTAGGTGGCTCCTATAATGAACAAAGTAATTTTAGGGCTAGAATGTAGTGGCCAATGAATGCAGTGTAGATTTGCAGAGTAACACAGTCACTGTGAAAAACGAGATTGCAACAGCAGTAATCCGTCGTCACAATGATCAGGAATGTGCAGAGTGTAGGGTAACTGTTTGTCAGAGAGTAGTAATATCTCATTAATCCTGCAAACAGGCAAAGGTTGGCTATAAAGGGTACGTTATTTCTCCTTTTCAACTTAGGAGACATTTAGCTTGTCTCAGTTTCTTTGTTTCAGGTGTAGACCAGGTAGTTTACCTCTTGTCAACTTAGGTGACAATTATATTACCTTGAAACCTGGGAAACTGACTGATTGGTAGTGCCATGCAGTGGCAAGATATATTGTTGAGTGATGCTCAACTTGGTGAATCTTGAAATCAGATTCCAGTGGCTCACCACTCATGATGATTAGCTGCGATGGGACTGATGATCGACCAGTGTTACCGGCAGAGAGGCCAAGGGTAAATGCACTGAAATCTCGGAAGAAAACAACCTGGTTGGAGTGGCCGTGATTAGGTGTACTAACATAACTCAGGGTACAACTGAAGGAGATTCAGATATAGTCTGTGAATATCTAAAGTCACTGTTGGAATGCTCCAGCACTAATCTACAGGAAGATCAAGTAGACGACGTTCTGATACTAGGAAAATCATTCAGAGACCACCTTAACTCTTAAAGTGTCGGGCCATTGTATGTCCCAGTGAAAATGGAAGTGACATTTTCATTGACACACTGCAGTGGGAACAGTTCTTTGAAGCGTACCAAAAGTATATATGATTGTGATGGCTGGAATACCAAGTTTCATTATGTGCAAGAAAATAGCCATCATTCACGTGACTGGTTGACATGGCAACTACTATGAACACTCATAAATTGGAAAAATCATTAAAAAGTTTCTGAAAGTATCCTTTCATTTTATTTAAGCACTTTTTCTCCAAATATGCATGGTATTTGAATATCTGTAGACATAAACTTCAGTACCTTTGAAAAGAAAACATAGGCCACATGACCTGTTTCCAAAGGAACTGTTTAAATATTGCCTGTAGTTGGCTAAAAATAAGAATAACTGCATTTTTAAATCTGCGAGGCTGAAAGAGACAGTTACTTCCCAAAACACATACAGTCATCATACTTATTCATAGATTATGTTCGGGGTTAAATATTCTACAAGAGAAAGACTAATAAAACAACACTGCAGCATTTTTACGGAAAATGTATGGTTTTTTTAAACTTTCTGTTGCCATGGAAACAAAGCTTTATTGGATCTAAAATCTGTTATGCAAGGCTTATTATTGATATGCTGCTTGCAAATGTAGATGAAATGCATACATTCAACATTCATGCAATTATAATGTCATTTATGTCAGTGCAAAAGGCAAAGCAAGCCTTTGCTATTGGCTGTCTCTCACAATCTGTGACACAGACAAAGATATATATCATGTACATGTGTCTGACAACCCTACTACTCTCCTCTCCCTCCACTCATGCTTCCCCCCACCCCTTCCTTCTTGTAAATAAGAGTGCAGAGAATTAGGTTTGATTGCATGTTTCCATTACTTGGCCAAGGCAAAAGGTCATGTTCATAAAGTTTGTTGCTAAACACAAGTTTGACAGAGAAACAGACTATGCGGTACTTAATCGGGAGGTGCAGGCATTGACAAAGTGATTTAGTGACTAATCAGCTATGAGGGCTGTGGGACGCACTATGGTACCACCGTGACATGGACCATGCATGGTCTCTTGAAGCTTTGACTCTGTGGGCTCCAGCCTGATGCAAGATGATACTTAACCATGGATCGTTTCGACTGTCCATGTTTTAACTGTAAAGAAAAAAGTGCTTGCTGTATTATCACCCATACCCTCTCACATACTTGTATTATCACCTTTAGCTTCTGGCATACCTGTAGTATCGTCCTTAGCCTCTGGCATACCTGTATTATCGTCTTTAGTCTCTGGCATACCTGCATTATCGCTCTTAGCCTCTGGCATACCTGTATTATTGCTCTTAGCCTCTGGCATACCTGTATTATCACCCATAGCCTCTGGTGGTGCACAGCAGTTTGTCTTAAACCAGTCCATCAAAAAGTTAATACGTCAAAATTCTATTATGTCTAAATTCCTTTACATCAAAAATCATATTTGTTGCATACAACTTGGTATACAAACATACAGGTTGAATGGAAAATTGGTCTAAAATCCATGAATTTTCGTCTAAAATTCGTTGAAAACTCTTAACTTTTAAGGTGCAATACCGACCGCTTACCGGTACAGTGCAATGTATTCAAAGCACAGTTTGGCAAAATGCCATCACTTGTGCATGGGTGAGACCGGTCATTATATCTCATGGCATATTCTATGGTTAATTTTTTTTCTCTGTTTCTTTGCATTGTTACATTATTCTATGGTTTGGCCAGGTTGAATTTTACTTTAACTGCTTGGCGCTTCTTTTGGAAGGTGTCGAAGGAATGCGTGATCCGTATCATATATTATTGTCTTGCATTCCTATGTACAACTCATGTCTGACTGTCTTCGGACTTTCTTTGTCAATTAAAATTTGGAATCTTATCCCTAAGGAGACTGCCCGTCCTGTACATTGGCAATCTTCGCACTGCCAGCAAAATATTTTTTCTTTGTACACCCTATCCTTTGTGTACCTGTACCCCGCAAAAGAGAACTTGATCCTGACCCTTATATGCTCGGGTAGGTTTTGCTGACCCCATTTGATCCCCCTGATACACCATCTATCGATGTAATGGCAAAAAAAAGGGGCAAATAAAAATCGAGCCAAGTTTATTTGTAAAAAATAAGAACAAAGAAAATTTTATCAAGTATTGTCTTTTGTTCAAACTGGGACTTTATGCAAAGAGGCATTCAGACAAAATTTCATTCCACCATATGACCTTTCCGCAAAGTTGTTTTGGGGATGTTAATTGTTATGTCAACCAACACGCACTTAGACAAAATGGATTTTTGGCATGTTGATAGTTTGGCAAAATGGTTGTAGACGTACTGTCGTAGACCAAGCCTCTGGCATACCTGTATTATCACCCATAGCCTCTGGCATACCTGTATTATCACCCATAGCCTCTGGCATAACTGTATTATCACCCTTAGCCTCTGGCATACCTGTATGATCACCCATAGCCTCTGGCATACCAGTATTATCACCCGTAGCCTCTGGCATACCTGCATTATCACTCTTAGCCTCTGTCACATGTATATGCCCATGTTATTCTGGTGCAACATTGAACATGCTACAAGCTCAAACTGTCTGAAGTTTATCATCCAGAACAAAATGGATTAATATGACCATGAGGTTACAGACCAGACTTGCAATTGGCTGGTTGCGCATCTGGAGATAATTGTGAAAATACTGTGTTTTCAGCATGCTGTAACTTCTGTTCAAATAAAGTTAGCCAAGTGAGGTTTGCTGCATCACTGAGTTGCTTCATTGGTGGTCATATAGGTGTACTGCATGTGGCTTCCAGGCCAGGCGGGAACTTTATGGTAAAAAAGGACAATGATGTAACCCTGGCCACAGCACAGTTCATACACCTGTATAAAGCTGCCATCCAGGTGTTGTTTTGTATTTCAATTATCACCAAATAACGACATAGGAATTATATGAAAAACAAGAGGATCATGATGATCCTGTGCTCTGCTGACTGGGATCTGCTTTTACAGTATTGGAACACATGGACTGCAGTCTAGATTTGTACAGCTATATACATGTATGTAGAGTGGTAGCAAAGTTTGTCCTTAAAATAAATTTTGCGGAAGGACGGAAGGACGGACGGACAGACGATGGATGCAAACGGATTCTATAAGCTCTGCTGATGGTAGTACATGTATTATCAATTGACATACCTTGCTGTTTCAATGGCTGCCGGTGTACAGTGGCAGCACTCACTTACAGTCACAAAGTCTGGTATCACATAACTTTGTCAAAAATTAACATATCCACATTATTTTCGCAAACGTTCATTGTCTAATGTCCAACTATATTTTGATAAAATTTTAAGCAATTCTAACATGCTGTTCTGGAGAAGATGTCGAAAATAGCCTTAACACGCAAAAATTCATAAAAAAATAGGAAAAAATCGCAGGGCCACTTGGTGGCCTAAATGAGAACTAGTTGACCCCAGGTGACCCTATGTCTATTTTTATTTTATATTTTATTTATTTTTTTTTTTTTCAAAAAATAAATTAAAAAATTCATTAAAAATAGAAAAATTATTGCATCATCATCTCCTTGTAAACTTGTTAGAGGCTCACCTGGGCAACATCCATGTTTAAACATTCCATACAGCGGTTTTTGAGAAGAAGTCAAAAGGGTAAATACAATAGTGTAATATATGCACTGTATTGCCATATAAAATTACGCTGGCGTTCAAGTTAACAAACGCAAAACGCACCAACGTTTCCCAAAAACTTTCAGTGAAAGTCAAACGTTTTGCAAGCGCGTAGCAAACACTTTCCAAACGCTTTACAAACACTTTGCCAAACGCTTTCAAACACTTTTCCAAACGCTTTCAAACACTTTGCCGAACGCGTTTGGTGAAAGCCGAACGTTTTCAAAACTTTTCCAAACGCTTTTAAAATATGTCCCGCAGGTCACGGGAAAGTGGCAAATGGGTCGGCAAGTGATATTTTGGAACATACCACATATAGTATCACCTAAAAATGTTGCTCAATAACCAGTTTGTGTTGTTTTCAAAATGTCGCAATTTCAGTCAATTCGATTTGAATTTAGGTATGAGCAGCCCATAAGTTATTTGTTTGTTTTGTGGGGACATAAAATTAACACTCTGCTGTCTGAGTCCACATATATGCGGACTCGCACAGCTGATATACTATCAATAGATTTCATATTTGAATTCCTCATCAAAAGACATTTCCAACGAATACCAACATGTCATATCTGCCATTAGCGACCAGTCAACAGCTTTGATCGGCACGCTCTGGACGCCGGCGCCCAGAGCAGGCAGAGGAAAGCTGTTGACTCAGACTAGAAAGTGTTAGAGCCTCAGATATACTGGCTTCAAGGGCGGATCAAGAATTTTTCCGGGGTGGTGGTGGGTGTCAGCGACGTGAGGGCGAAGCCCGAATGCGAGTGCCGACGGCACGAAGCTTTTGGGGGGATCTGGGGGGCCTCCCCCAGAAAATTATCAAAAATAGATGCTCTCATATGCGTTTTCCTGGCATTTGCCACAGCATTTCCATATGGACTATTTGGATTTTCAGGGATGCAAACTTCACTAATTTGGGCTCCACAAATCAAATTCCGCTTTATATCTGATTCAAATTAACATGAAACGAAGAAAAGAAAAAATGAGTCAGTCACAGATAATTCCTGGAAATATGTATTTGTCACCTTTACCTGCTAATATTTATATTGTTACTGGTAATCAACAATATTATGACATGGTTATACCTAATTAAGAAAGAAAATAAGTATAGGTGGAAGAAAACAAATAATATGCCTACATTAACAGGTTTAACACTTCATTTATTATAAAGTTACAGATCTTTAAGTAGCAAGTATACCCAGTCGCTATCATACATTTTCTGAAAGTGAAGTTCTTGAAAAAAGGCTAACTTTTAAAATTTCGAATGGAAATACAGAAGCAGCTCAATTTAAGTATTGTTTGGTTTACTGAGCCAAGCAATAGAATAAGCTCCAGTGGAGTAAGCCGAGCGATACTCCATTGGTCCTTGGAGTAATTATATATATTTTAATTGAAAATTAGGAACTATTTCGGAGTAAATTTATAGGCAATATCATGATCAGATTATGGATCATGATCTGATCATGATATTGCTTATAGATTTACTCCGAAACAGTTTTTGAAAGATGAAGTATTCATGACATCTTAAATGAAGAATTAAGTCTTGAATTAATTTTAGTTGAATTAGACAGTTGGGTAAACGCATTTGGATCGTGTTTTATAAAAATATACACAACCTATGATGCTGGATAAGTGCACATTTACATGTAGGTAAATCATATATTGCTGGACCTCTTGAATTTACGTTTGGAGATTCTTCATAATTTAAATGGAAGTGTTTGAAATGCATAGTGTTTGAATGCATTTGTGAAAGTGTTTGAAATCGTTCAGGTAATTGTTCAACGTGCTTGGAAAGTGTTTGAACGTGTTTGGAGAAGTGTTCGGTAGCGTTGTGAAAGTGATCGAACGTTTTGTAAAAGTGTTTGAGATTTTTCCCAAACGCTATCCAAACGCTTTCCAAACACATTCCAAACACTTTCCAAACACATTCCAAACGTTTTCAAACGTTTCCAAACACAAGCCAAACACCAGCAAAACGCGAAAAAAGCGTTTGGCTGTAAACTTTTAGCCGGGCGTAACTGTACATATATATATATATATATATATATATATATATATATATATATATATATATCCCATAACTTCGCTAAAAACATTAACATATCCATATTATTTTCGCAAACTTTAATTTTCCAATGTCTAACTATATTCTGCTAAAATTTTAAGCAATTCTGTTCAGCCGTTCTGGAGAAGAAGTCGAAAATAACCTTAACAAGCAATAATTCATTAAAAAAAAACAGCAAAAAATCATAGAGCCACCTGGTGGCCAAAATAAGATTTGGTTGACCCCAGATGACCCTATGTGCAATATCAAAGCAATTGGCTTCGTAGTTCTTAAGATGAAGATTTTTTTTTTTTTCAAAAAATAAATTTAAAAATTCATGAAATATAGAAAAATTATTGGATCATCATCATTTCCTTCGCAAACTTGGTGGAGCGCCACCTGGGACTCATCCATGTGCAAATTGAAAACATTCTATGCAGCGGTTTTTCAGAAGAAAGCGAAAATATAAAAAGTCTAACGACAGACGGACGGACGGACAGACGGACGACAGACGCAAAAGGATTCTACAAGCTCTGCTGACCTGTCAGTCAGCAGAGCTAAAAAAATTATCTGTGTTTTTCTGACATTTTTATCTGCTAAATGCAGATAATCATTGTCCTTTTTCACCATAAAGGTCCCCCACCGGGAAATGCCTGAGCCTTAGAGGCGGGGATAGGGTGTATGAGGGAAAGTTTTTCTGTATTTTTTTTTTGGGGGGGGGGGGAGTAATACAGGCGAGGAGTATTGGGGGATATATCCAGGGCCAGGGGCCCACCACAGCTGTGAGATAGTGTGTGGTGGACTATTTGCCTCAGCTCTGGTCCTGGTATACATGGCATCATGAGCTGATTAGGATAACCGTGGTTTCCTCCATCTCATCTATTTTTCCTTTCTTTCCTTTACTTTTTTCTGGGCCACCTGTGTCACACAGGACCGCGGCGCATAAGTGGAGAGCCACAGTTATATTATTATTATTATTATTATTATTATTATTATTATTATTATTATTATTATTATTATTATTATTATTATTATAAATGCCGTTCACAAAATTTTAAATTACCAAAATGCCGAATTTTAGACTGCAAAATACTACTATGAAGAGTTGAAGGATTCCTCCATCTCATCTATTTTTCCTTTCTTTCCTTTACTTTTTTCTGGGCCACCTGTGTCACACAGGACCGCGGCGCATAAGTGGAGAGCCACAGTTATATTATATTATATTATTATCATTATTATTATTATTATTATTATTATTATTATTATTATTATTATTATTATTATTATTATTATAAATGCCGTTCACAAAATTTTAAATTACCAAAATGCCGAATTTTAGACTGCAAAATACTACTATGAAGAGTTGAAGGATTCAGAACTGCGGTCTGTTGGCTATTAGGGCTAACACTGTATGTATTGGGATATATGATCATGTTGTCATTTTATTATTGTTAGGGATGTAACGATTCATCGCGTCAATACAAGAAGCCACGATACGCATATTGAACCGTGAGCCTGTGTATCGCAAAAATACGATACACGTTTTGTCGGCATGACAGTTTCAAGACATATTGAAACATGTTTGAATGTATCATTGCATATATTCCCATTGTCATATGCCAGCAAAATGTGTTCAACAACATAATGAAGACCATATTTATGTCAGTTTTTATTTGTTTTATGCTCTGGTGTCTTGTCCAACTGGCAAAGAAATTTGGGAAAGGAGTGGCCGGCAGTAGTGAATGCATTGCCATTGAAGTTTGAACATTCATCAAAGGCCCAAAATATCATCAAACACTCCCACAATACATACGATTTTTATAGATGTTGGTATCAAGCTGTTAATGACCAAGCCACGGTAATACAATCCTTAAAATATGCAGAGTAAAACCCAAATCCACACTTGTGATTTCATGAAGCTATGTGCACTTGTAGTCAAATACTGTGACACCATACTGTAGTTACATCAGTTCTGGATAGGAGGCAGCACTCTCATCTTATCTGTATTGCATTTAGCTGTCTGCCAAAACAGTAACGAAGACTTCCAAGGCTCTGTAAGCCTACATTAAGCCTGGTTTCATTTAATTTCAAAATTAATATGTAGATGAATTAATAACAGCTGCGTAACACATAGCTCTGTTAATACCAGCTATAAAAGTGGCCCATAATATAATTTGTTAGAATTTTGTTGGAAATATATAAAGCTTAGCTATGTTCTTGATTTTTTTTTTATTTAGCGAAACATTGAATTTGATAGGCTCCACATGGACATGATAAGAGCAAAGAAAGTTAATCGTAATGATATTTCACTTGCACATTCATCATAATTTGGATCCCAAATTTATAAAGAATGTAAAATTGCAATAAATTTCATTGTAAGGCATTTCAACTCTTAAGCTTTACATTTCCGAATTATTTTAGGCTTGGGCTGTTTCGCAATCCATTTAAAGTTTGAAATAGAGGGTTGCTAAGTTTCATATTAATGGGATTAGAATAATTTATTCATATCATATTACCATTGTTTATTTCTCATACACATATATGGTTACCTGTGTGGTACCTGTGAGGTATCGATAAATACAAAGGGCTATGGAAGCTATCTATCTACCAAGCAGTCCGCAAAGGAGGCATGGCCTGTGCACTTTGTTAAATATCTTGCAGTGAATCCTGTTATTATTTATGCAGTGTGGTTCCACTGGTAGGTGCAACATGTCTATGCACAATGGTTTGTGACATAAGTGTGATACGTCAAGAATTTTTGGAATATTGAGACTGTTAAATTTGATATTCACAGCCAATCTATGGGTGTAAAGCTTCTTTTCTCCTTTCATAAGCTGGCTTGAGGTACACAATACCATAGCCCAAACCATTTGCCTGGTGATCTGCAGTCCCAGAACCATATCTTGCCTGCTCCATCCATGTAAAAGTTGTTAGGATAACTCAGAATTGTCCAGGCAGCTGTCAAAAAGTACTGACTTCCCATTTTTAACTTGCTTGATGGACGATAATAGAATAACAACATGACCATGTGAGTCCCAATACATGCAGAGTTAGCCCTAATAGGCCACAGACCACAGTTATAAATCCTTCTGTTTTTCGTATTAGCATTTTTCAGTCTAAAAGATCGGCATTTTGGTATTTTCAAATTCCGTGAACGGCATTTAACAGATAAAAATGTCAGAAAAACATGGATGGAATTTTGTCATATAATTCGCAGCTCGTTAATTTGTGATAATTGAAGTACGAAACAACACCTGGATGTCAGCTTTATACAGGTGTATGAACTGTGCTCTTGCCAGGGTCACATCATTGTCCTTCCCCACCATAAAGTTCCCATCTGGCTTGGAAGAGAGTGCACCTATATGATCACCAATGAAGCAACTCTGAGATGCAGCAAACCTGACTTAGATAACTTTATTTAAACGAAGCTACAGCATGCTAAAAACACAGTATTTTCACAATTACAGACTATCTCCGTTGGGATGCGCAACCAGCCAATCACAACTGTTGTCTGTAACCTAATAGACTTGTCAGAATTTTTAAAACTTGTTTAAGTGAAGCCACAACTTGTTTTCTGAAAAGGATTTGCATTAACTTTACCAAACTTCAATATTAAAGAAAATATCAACTTTTTTGCAAGCAACCTTTAAATCTGAAAAATCAGTTTTTATATCAAATTTAAGGTTTCAAGGTTTCAATGTTTCAAGGTTTTATTTGGCAATCCATAGTCAGAATACAATATTCTGTTTAGGCATGGAGGCCCAAAATATGTATGAATAACAAGTATAAAAGATAATTGTATAAATACATAAAATATAAGAGTCACAGGGACATATGGCAAATGATTTAAAATTAACTATCAATATCCAGAATAAAAAGCAAATTAAACAGTAAGCATCAAATAGAATGCTTCCTAACCTGAGGTTTAGAAGTGTTCAACACTACTGAAAATGTATGGAAGGATGCTCTTCTAAAAAAAACTATACAAGGAACTCGCGTCACGGATATGCTGGGGAATTTCATTCCAGATTTTGGATCCGATATTTTTCAAAGATTTAGGGTGTGAGCGCTGAAGGTAAATGGAACCACGGGTGGAAAATCTTGTATTATGGGTATGGACATCTGAGGTTGCAGTGAAATAATTGTTCAAATATTGAGGGGTTTGTTTGTTTTGAATTTTCCAAATGAAGATACAGTAATTGTAATGTAATCTTTGTTTTATGCTCATCCATTTCAGGGTATTCAGCATATCCATGATGTGGGTCCTGGGGTGGCATTTTTGAATTGTTCTCATGGCTCTGTTTTGTATACGTTGTAATTTTACAAGGTCTTTTTTATACAAGCTAGGACTCCAAACAGTGCTGCAGTAATCCAGATGAGGTAGTATCAATGTATTGTATAAAGTAATGCAAGCACTGGTCGGGATAAATTGAGCTGCTTGTGTAAAGATGCCAATAGCCTTCTTCAGTTTGCAATAGGTGATGCTAAACTGTTCAGAAAATTTCATGTTTGAATCTAAAGTGATGCCTAAATATTGACACGAATCAACCTGGTTGATTTCCTCCTCATGAAGATTTAGATTCAGGTTTGGATTTTGCGTTTTTTGACTTCTTGCTGATAAGCATGCTACAGGTCTTTCCAATATGGAGGCTGAGCTTGTTGGCTTTCAACCAGATTGAGACACCTTGTAGTCATGATTAAGAGCCTGAAACACCAAGTCAATATGTGAATTGGCAAAATAAAACAGTGTGTCGGCAGCATAAAGATTGACAGGGGAGTGATTAAAACAAATGGAAATATCATTTACATAAACAATGAAGAGTAAAGGTCCAAGAATTGACCCCTGGGGGGCGCCAGTGGTGATCATGTTAGGTTTGGAGAGATTTCTGTTTACACAGGCAATTTGTAGTCTGTTTGTAAGATAACTATTTAACCAAGCCAGAGAAGTGCCTCTAATTCCATAATATGAAAGTTTTCTTAGGAGAATACTGTAATCAACTGTATCAAAAGCTTTGCGAAGATCAAGTGATACAATACCCACAGAATTCCCTTTCTCAAGTTCTGTGAAAACAGATTCAGTGAAGCTATGAAGGGAAGTCTGTGTGGAGTGTTTGGGTCTAAATCCAGATTGGTGGGTGGGGGGGGGGGGGCAGTAGTTTGTGTTCTGAAAGACAGTTGTAAATTTGGTTATGGACTATTTGCTCTAGTAATTTTGAGACAATAGGTAAGATTGAGATGGGACGATAATTTCCGGGGTCAGTTCTTGGACCTTTTTTTATGTATAGGCGAAATGTGAGCCATTTTCCAGGCATCAGGAAACGAGCCCATGGTCAAGGATTTATTAAAAATGTAAGCCAGACTATCAGAGATGGCCGGTGAAGCCATCTTCAATAGTCTGGCTTGAATGTTGTCTAAGCCAGTGGCCTTGTCCCTTGGTAATTCAGTAAGCATTTTTGATACCTCATGTCAGGAAACAGATTTAAAAATAAATCTGCCAGAGAAGTGTGGTAGGAATTTAGATAGGTATTCAGTTGCTGAGATTGAGGGGGATATGATTTGATGGGATAATTTTGAACCAATTTCAATGAAGTATTCATTGAAATGATCAGCTATTTGCTGGAAGTTTGAAACAAGGGAATCATCAACATAAAGGGAGGTGATTGAATTTGATACACATTTAGGTAAGAGGCCTTTAAGGAGCTTCCACACTTCTCTGGCATTTCCTCTGTTCTCATTGATACCATTTGTGTCGCAGTTGGACTTGGCTTGCCTAACAAGGCTGGTTACACGATTTTTCAACTTTTTGTAGTCTGTCCAATCACGTACATTCCCAGAGATAATTGCTTTATGATGAAGCTAATCTTTCATGTCCTTAAGAGTTTCAATCTTTTCATCGTACCATGGAATTTTTGTTTTGGATGCTCGAAATTTGCAAAGAAGGGCATGATTGTTGGCAATTAAATAATTAAAATTTTGAGGAAAATTACATTACATAATTGCATCCAATCAATTCTTTTTGTCCAATATGAATACAATACACGATGGGCTATGATGCAAATCGATAATCACTTGCCTGCATGTCCTGCCCTTACACTGAGAAGTCAAATTACAATGCCCCACCCCTTAATTTTAAAACCCAATTTTGAATACATTGCTAAAATTTCATTAATTTTTAGGTGAAATTGGTGATTTTTTTACTATTTATGGATAGATTCGCAAAATTTGTGTAAAAAAATGACATCTATCACTGCTGAGGCATTAATGTGGGATGGGGGGAGTATCAGTTACACCAAGTCAGCATCTAATGCCAGTCATTATGGCAGTATTTCCCTGATATAATCTGAATTATGGCAGACAATGGAATAGTTTCAGTGTTTACACATTATTGGTCCTTTAAAGTGCACAGTTTTAGTCCAGTAGGTCACAGATTAGAGTAGCAGTATTCAGCAAATTATGTTTTTTGGTACTAAAATTATGGAATTTTAAGATGCCCATTGTTTGAACATTAGGAGGGCAGTTGGATGATCCAGCTTCCACAAACCAATAGTGCTATGCCTTTGTTCTGCAGTAGACTGTAGAAGTTGTGGTTTATTGACATGGTTTCTGATGTATGTGCACATATTGGAGAGAAAATGACAAAAGTTTGTACAGTTACTCCAATATCATAAATATATATTTGTATTCACAAGTGCTCTGATTTTAAATTTGATAAGCATCCAATAATCAATCCTATTATCAGGCATAAGTGTTTTCAGGCAAGTGTTCAATGGAAGCTGACTTTTTTTTTTACCTTGTTTCACTCTATGAAACTCCTGCAATTATATGTGTTTGTATGTCGAAGTTCAAATGTTTGCCACCTATGTACCCTAGCTTGGTAAAAGTTATAAAATCTTCAGCTCATCAGTGCTGTCATCCATATTCATGGATATGAATTGATTCAATTATGTTAAAATGATACGCTTATGAACTCAACAGCTCAAGAAAGTCAGCATACCTGATTTTTAATGATTTACCCCAGTCAAATTACACACATTTATGACAAGCTTTTGTCTGCAAAAAAATAAAAATAAAAATGAAAATAAAATGGGGTTGGAGTGGGGCAGAGAAACAAAAACAAAACCAAAAAAACAAAGAAATTTATATTTTACCTAAGATTTGTACAGCTCTACTGACAGAAAATGTGCATTATTTCTGGTATGCCCCAAATCACTTTGACATGATTTTGTATAAACAGCTCTACATATAAATGGAGGCTATAGGCCTACAATGACAATGCCACAAAATTAAAAGTTTGAAATAGAGGGTTGCTAAGTTTCATATTAATGGGATTAGAATAATTTATTCATATCATATTACCATTGTTTATTTCTCATACACACATATGGTTACCTGTGTGGTACCTGTGAGGTATCGATAAATACAAAGGGCTATGGAAGCTGCCTATCTACCAAGGAGTCGGCAAAGGAGGCATGGCCTGTGCACTTTGTTAAATGTCTTGCAGTGAATCCTGTTATTATTTATGCAGTGTGGTTCCACTGGTAGGTGCAACATGTCTATGCACAATGGTTTGTGACGTAAGTGTGATACGTCAAGAATTTTTGGAATATTGAGACTGTTAAATTTGATATTCACAGCCAATCTATGGGTGTAAAACTTCTTTTCTCCTTTCATAAGCTGGCCTGAGGTACACAATACCATAGCCCAAACCATTTGCCTGGTGATCTGCAGTCCCAGGACCATATCTTGCATGCTCCATCTATGTAAAAGTTGTTAGGATCACTCAAAATTGTCCAGGCAGCTGTCAAAAAGTTCTGACTTCCCATTTTTAACTTGCTTGATGGACGATAATAGAATAACAACATGACCATGTGAGTCCCAATACATGCAGAGTTAGCCCTAATAGGCCACAGACCACAGTTATAAATCCTTCTGTTTTTCATATTAGCATTTTTCAATCTGAAAAATCAGCATTTTGGTATTTTCAAATTTCGTGAACGGCATTTAACACATAAAAATGTCAGAAAAACATGGATGAAACTTTGTCATATAATTCGCAGCTCGTTAATTTGTGATAATTGAAATACGAAATGACACCTGGATGTCAGCTTTATACAGGTGTATGAACTGTGCTCTTGCCAGGGTCACATCATTGTCCTTCCCCACCATAAAGTTCCCATCTGGCTTGGAAGAGCGTGCACCTATATGACCACCAATGAAGCAACTCTCAGATGCAGCAAACCTGACTTAGCTAACTTTATTTAAACTAAGCTACAGCATGCTGAAAACACAGTATTTTCACAATTACAGACTGTCTCCGTTGGGATGCACAACCAGCCAATCACAACTGTGGTCTGTAACCTAATAGACTTGTCAGAATTTTTAAAACTTGTTTAAGTGAAGCCACAACTTGTTTTCTGAAAAGGATTTGCATTAACTTTACCAAACTTCAATATTAAAGAAAATATCAACTTTTTTGCAAGCAACCTTTAAATCTGAACAATCAGTTTTTATAACAAATTAAATAATTAATTAAAATTTTGAGGAAAAGTACATAATTGCATCCAATCAATTCTTTTCTGTCCAATATGAATACGATACACAATGGGCTATGATGCAAATCGATAATCACTTGCCTGCATGTCCTGCCCTTACACTGAGAAGTCAAATTACAATGCCCCACCCCTTAATTTTAAACCCAATTTTGAATACATTGCTAAAATTTCATTAATTTTTAGGTGAAATTGGTGATTTTTTTACTATTTATGGATAGATTCGCAAAATTTGTGTAAAAAAATGACATCTATCACTGCTGAGGCATTAATGTGGGATGGGGGGAGTATCAGTTACACCAAGTCAGCATCTAATGCCAGTCATTATGGCAGTATTTCCCTGATATAATCTGAATTATGGCAGACAATGGAATAGTTTCAGTGTTTACACATTATTGACCCATTAAAGTGCACAGTTTAAGTTCGGTAGGTCACAGATTAGAGTAGCAGTATTCAGCAAATTATGTTTTTCGGTACTAAAATTATGGAATTTTAAGATGCCCATTGTTTGAACATTAGGAGGGCAGTTGGGTGATCCAGCTTCCACAAACCAATAGTGCTATGCCTTTGTTCTGCAGTAGACTGTAGAAGTTGTGGTTTATTGACATGGTTTCTGATGTATGTGCACATATTGGAGAGAAAATGACAAAAGTTTGTACAGTTACTCCAATATCATAAATATATATTTGTATTCACAAGTGCTCTGATTTTAAATTTGATAAGCATCCAATAATCAATCCTATTATCAGGCATAAGTGTTTTCAGGCAAGTGTTCAATGGAAGCTACCTTTTTTTATTACCTTCTTTCACTTTCTGAAACTCCTGCAATTATATGTGTTTGTATGTCGAAGTTCAACTGTTTCGCCACGTATGTACCCTTGCTTGGTAAAAGTTATAAAATCTTCAGTTCATAAGTGCTGTCATCCATATTCATGGATATAAATTGATTCAAGCATGTTAAAATGATACGCATATGAACTCAACAGCTCAACAAAGTCAGCACGCCTGATTTTAATTGATACTTGATTTTAAACAACTTTGTTTTACAATTTCACATGGAACATACCCACAAAGTTTCAGCTTAATCTGAGTGACAGTTCTGGAGAAGTCGAAAACAGTGATAACAGTTAAGAAAATCATAAAAAAAAAGAAAAAAAATGCAGCACCACCTGGTGAACAATTAAAAGCTACGAGTGCCTAGGAGGGTTCCTGTGTGATATCAAAGCAACTGGATGAGCGGTTTTGGAGAAGATTTTTTAAAGTTTTGCCCCCCTCCTAAAAATCAAACAAAAAATCCAAACAAGCGGGCTGTGTGAACAGCCCATGCTCAGCTGACCTAGACATTCATCACACTTGCAGCTCTGTGAACTTGGGAAAGGATCAAGGTCACCCATGTCCTGAGTAAGTCTGACCTTTATAAAAGAACACTAACATGTGCAACATCAAGGTTCAAGCAGTTCTCAAGTTATAATGAAGAGTAAAATTCATGTATGTTGCACAGTGACCCCAGAAATGAGGTCAAGGTCATTCATGTACTATCTAAGCATGACCTTCATACAGAAACATTAACATGTGCTGCATCATGGTACTAACTCAAAACAGATCTCAAGTTATCAAGTAAACAGTAAATTTCGTGTCAGTTGTCCTGAGAATTAGCATTAGAATGCCCATTGACTTACATAGTAATCAATAGGAAAGCTGCATTGACTGGTAAGTACCGCAATTAAAAAAAAAATCCTTAACAATCAGGAATCCAAAGCAGTGCCACCTTGTAAACAACTTTGTTTGACCTTTCCACAAGAACATGTCCATCATATTTCAGCTTAATCTGAGTGACGGTTCTGAGAACAAGTGAAAAAAAGCAAAACCATACAAAAAATTCATTACAAAATTAGAAAAAAATTGCAGCGCCACCTGGTGAACAAATTGGGAACTAGGTGTCCCTGGGAGTGTCTATGTACAATATCAAAGCACTTGTGTGAGCAGTTTCAGAGGAGGAGAGTTTTTAAGGTTTGTCCCAAAAAAGAACAAGAAAATGCATGAGAAATCCAAAAATTACTAGAGCGTGACCATTTGAACGAACTTGGCAGAGATTCACCCAAGGCACATCCCATCCAAGTTTGAAGTACATCTGGCAAAAATTATTTAAGTTATAACCATAACAAGAAATTCCCATGTTAAACTTTCCTATTAAAACTTTTGTAAAAATTTTTGGAAAAAAAAAATCATAAAAAAATCGAAAAATCATTGGAACATGACCATTGGAATAAACCTGGTAGACACCCGACCAAAGTATATCCCCACCAAATTTGAAGTAAATCTGGATGACGGTTTTGGAGAAGTTGAAAATGTAAATTGGCAATAGAATGCCCATTGACTTACATAGTAATCAATAGGAAAGGTGCATTTACCGAAAAAGAGCCGAATTGAAAAAATTGTTAAACATCAGGAATCCTCAGCAGTACCAAATAGTGAACAACTTTGTTTGACCCTTCTATAAGGAACATATCTACCATGTTTCAGCTTCATCTCAGGGACCGTTTTAGAGAAGAAGTCGAAAATAGCTATAACACAAAAATTCATTGAAAAAAATAGAAGAAAAAACTGCAAAGCCACCTGGTGAACAAATTAAGAACCAGGACTCCCAGGGAGTGCTCCTGTGTCATATCAAAGCAATTGGGTGAGCGATTTCGGAAAATAAGATTTTTTAAGATTTGCCCCAAAAAAGAACAAAAAAATTCATAAAAAAATAAAAAAATCAATGGACCGTGACCATTTGAACAAACTTGGTAAACACCCCCCCCCCCAAGTTCCCCAAGTTTGAAGTGGATCTGGCGGTTTCCGAAAGCAAGTCGAAAATGTGAATTGTTGACGGACGGGGGACAACGGACAGAGGACCATAAGATAAGATCAACTGACTGAAAAGTCAGCAGCGCTAGAAATCACCGGAGCATGACCATTTGAACAGAGTAGGTAGAGACCTACCCAAGGTACATAGCCACCAATTTTGAAGTGAATCTGGCTTTCCATTTTGGAGAAGACGTAAAAACAGGTGAATTGTGAATGGACAGAGAGAAGCCATGGATGACGGAGTCTTCTGATATCTCAACCTGACTGGTAGGTCAGCTGAGCCAAAAAGCGACTGTGAGTCAAAAAGCCATGTTACAGGTGGTAACTGTATTCAGGAACTTCAATACAAGACTGTAACGTTATAAGATATTAGCACTTCTATTCTGCGGAGTCCTGGACAGGCAAATAGCGTTGGTGAGGCCTAAAACAAATGTTGTGTTTCCTTATGCAGCGAAGCACACAAGTAGAGTAGGTAGGTAGGTAGGGATTTTTAAAATAAAATTTATAAACTGTGAATCTCTGTATCAAAATGTGATTTGATGTACTTAAGTTGAGTTATCTGACATCAACACTCTATTGAATTCCAAAAATTATTTAAAGTTTTTTGACAAATTCTTGAAAATTATAAACAAAAATTATTCTTGACAAGCATTACACTGGCGCTGCATCTTTTTTGATGATGCAACCAAAATTTTCACGGAGGCAATTAGTTTTCAATCTATTCAAATATATTGCAATTCGTATATTGTATTGGTTGATTGATTTAAAAGTATGTGTTCGAGTGTCGGCCTCCCTTGCATTTTAATTTAATAAAACTTAACTTTCACACTCCTTATATATTACAGAATCACTTCAAATATATCTTTGTCTGGCATTCTTTCCTCGTTGGATGAAGTGTGGTGGGTAAAAGACAGTGAAAGATGAAAAATGATAGGCCTACATGTTGGAACTTGTGTTGTGCATGTCAATATGGCAATCTGCCAGAGTAGTAAATGGAGAAATATGTTAATTTTCTTTACAAATTCATTATAATATCTAAAGCCTGCAGTGCTATAATTCAGCGGTTAATTTTACAATCTTTTGACATGGGGGGTGGAGGGCCTACAGTATTCTTATGGACATGTACTTTTTATTTCAATTCCATTAAATTGATTTAATATACTACATCCCAAAGAGAGCCCCATGGCACACAGAAAATATTGATCGGCTCTCGCTTTGCATCACTTATGCTGGGGCCTCATTTGGGTTGCGGTGAAATTGCGATCGTTTGAACACTCTGTCCGTTGCTAGAATACAACAGATTCTGTCATTCTATGCGGACAGTGCTCTGATATGCCTTCTATATTAAACTTTGGTCTTTCTTTCTTGTCTATGCAATCCAAAGAGTTCGACACAACCATCCCCAGATTCGTCCTCGTGCAAACAGATGACCATAGATACATCTCCTTTGTAAATTGTATACCGGATTTGTAGACTGGGTTAATTCATTCAGCTTTCAGGGACGTGCAAGCTCGTTTCCCGTTCTATATTGCGGTAACATGAGTCGAAGTTCTCGAACAAAGTCTGCCTTGAAACTGTAAACTTGGCTGAAAGCAAAGATATATATATATATATATATATAAATAAATAAATAAATAAATATATATATATATATATATATATATATATATATATATATATATATATATATATATATATTTTTTTTTTTTTTTTTTTTTTTTTTTTTTTTTCGTATACCAGCAAATATTGGTACACAAAGGACTTGCGGTAATGCTAAAATACGATTGTTTCCCAAAGTGACACACGACTGAGCTTCACACGCAACACCCAACAGGTGATCGCTTGGAGTCGGACTTGTTCCCTCCTCTCCGGTGGCACGGTCGTACTCGCACCTAGGTTGGGCAATTACGCACTTCTCTTAGAAGTCGTGTATAAACACAAATACGAAATAGCCTCTCATAAAAAGCTGTACCCAAAAATTTAACCAAAAGTGTATATTATTACGCACTTTCTTTCGTTACGCCGATGTGAACACCAGCGGAACGTCGACCAACACGTAGAGCGATGTGCGCACGCGTGTAATTCTGACTGCATACGCCAAGCCCACGGGTCCTGGTCTTGGGAAAGTTCCTTTGTCTCCGGTGGCAGGATTGTACTGGCATCAAGGCTGGATAATTACGCACTTATAGTAGAACACTTCTGTACACACAGATAAGAAAAAGCCTCTTATTAAAAGATGTACCCCCAGAAATATTAACAAACGACCTGCAGCTAAACTTTCTTCACGTAAGAGGCGCGTTTTTTCGGGTGAAACGATCCCCTAATGAGCAACAAGTGGATATTTTCAGACTTCTGAGAGCGGCCCTTGACCCATATATCAACTTCGCATCAAGTTTTCAACTAAATTGAATGAATTGAGGACTTACAAATGATTATTTTCAAGCTCTTCAGACCCGCAACCTCAACAATTGGGCCTTAAAAATAAAAGATGGGTGGGGTGGGGGTGGGGGTGGGGGTCGGGGTGGGGGTGGGGGGGGGGAAAGAAACAAAAAAAAAAAAAAAAAAAAAAAACAAAGAAATTTAAATTTTACCGAAGATTTGTACAGCTCTACTGACAGAAAATATGCATTTATTCTGGTATGCCCCAAATCACTTTGACATGATTTTGTATAAACAGCTCTGCATATGAATGGAGGCTATAGGCCTACAATGACAATGCCACAATTTTATTTATTTATTTATTTATTTATTTATTTATTTATTTATTTATTTATTCATGCAGGGTAGCCCTGATCAGCACTCAGGCTGCTTTCCATAGGGGCCCTTGGTACATACTCGCATTCATGCATCAATTGGTATAAATATAATATGCTGTAAAATACATGAACAATAGGTAAATTAAAAAGTATGAAAAGGTCATTACTAAAAGTAACTAAAAGCTTGTGATTTCATGATGAAAAGTCAATGATGTTTGAACATTTTCTTAATGTAATGACAAATTTATGATCAATAATGCAGGTTTTAAAAGACGTCAAATCGTTACACATGGTACGTTTTGCAGTGTAAAGATTTAAAAACTGTCAGGGATGGTGCTTCTTTAACATTATCATTTAAACTATTCCATGTCTTGGCACCTGTAAACCTAAACGCTCTTTGACCTGACTTGCCTAGTGTGTTAGGGACTGTCAGATTAGCCTTACTTTGCCTTGTAAAATGTCCATGGACTTCCGACACTGCTTTAAAGGCATCACTCAATTAGGTAGGAGTTTTGCCATTTATAACTTTAAACATGAAAATAGCTCGATGATATTGGTGCCGGGCCCTTAAATCAGTCCAATGAAGTTCCTTAAACATGTCCCTAATTCTCGTTCTACGACCTTTAGAAAGTATTATCCTGGCTGCTCGATTTTGGAACTTTTGTAGCATGTCCAGGTTTTTTGTAGAACAGTCAGACCATGCGACGTCACAGTAATCAAAAAGTGGTAATATCAGAGAATTGTACAGGAGTAATACTGAATCTTTTGACACAAATGGGGACATTCTCCTTAGAATACCAAGACGTTGTGAAATTTTGTTGCAAATATTTTCAACATGTTTGTTCCATGACATCTGCTTGTCAAACCATAGTCCTAAATATTTAAAATAGTCGACCTGTTCAATTTGTTTCCCTTCCACTAAAATATTCAGTTGGTCATTTTCTTGAAGTTTCCGACTAGTTCCTAATAACATACACTTAGTCTTTTGAATATTCAAGGTGAGATGGTTGTCGTTCATCCATTTAGCTGCATTAAACATTTCAATATTTGATGGCCTCTGAATGTCAAGAACCGATTTAGCAGCAAAGAAAATAGCAGTGTCATCAGCATACAATACAACCTTACTATTTGTAATAACAGAGGGAAGGTCATTTATGAAAATGACGAAAAGTAGGGGACCTAGTATTGATCCCTGTGGGACACCATAGGCTATTTCCATGTGGTCAGACAATTCCCCCTTGAATTGGATGCATTGAGTCCGCTCGGATAAATAGTCTCTAAACCAACAGAGTTCAATACCATTGATCCCTAAATATTCAAGTTTTGTCAGTAGGATTTCGTGTGACACAGTATCGAAGGCTTTTTTGAGATCTAGAAAGCACACACCTGTAATTAAATCCTTGTCCATATTGGTAAGGACATAGCATTTACAACTATCAAGGTAGTAGCTGTAGAATGCAAGGGTCTAAAGCCCGAATGGTTTACGTTCAGGAGATTGTATTCCGTTACATAGGCATATAGTTGATTGTGGACAATTCTCTCAAACATTTTTATGGTTAAGTTTATAACTGAGATGCGTCTATAATTTCCTGGATCTGCCATTGGGCCATCTTTATGAATTGCAGATACTTTTGCCTGCTTCCACTGAGACGGTAATTTGCCTGTACGTAACGAACGGTTATGTAAGTATGTCAGAGGACCTGAAATCACATGCGCACCAGCCTTCAAAAAAGTTGGATGCGGGGAGTCAGTGCCATTTGCTTTACTGGTAGTAAGTTTTTGCAGGCCCTGTAACACATTATCTTCAGATACCTCTTGGAAACTAATTTTGGAATTGGCTCTTTGAAGCTGGCATGTGAAAATGCTGGTGAATTTATCAGCCAGTCTCGAGCCAATAGTAGTGAAAAATGTATTAAAACAGTTAGAGATGGACATAGGATCTTGAAGTATGAATCCTTCAACCTCTAAAAACTGGGGTTCACCTGTTTGGTTACTAGGTAGAAACTTCTTTAAGGCTTTCCACACAATTTCAGAAGAAGAGTCTGTTGAAATCATCTCATCATAAAAGTCCCTATGCGCCTTTCTAATTGTATCAGTTACCTCATTCCTGAGTGTTTTAATAAAAGAGATGATTTCAATTTTGATATAGTAAATTATCCATATATAAGTAGTAATATTCCTATCAATCCTGCTTATGGTGTTTATGTGTCAAGACTAATTGCTTTCGGAAGAAAATGTACTGATTTTAAAGATTTTGCTGATAGACATAGATCACTTTTTGGAAGACTTATTAAACAGCTAGGGTTTTCCAAAATAAGATTAAAAAAGGTTTTTTCTTAACTTTAAAGATAAATATCAATATGTTCTACAGAAATATCATGTTGACTTATATGAACATATTAATAAGGTATTTTCTGAGTGTCAGTAAAACACATAGAAATATGTTTATGTATTTTAATGTTGTGGCTGAGATTGTTTTACCATAAGCTTGATCAAACTTTCAATACTGGAACATAAAATTTCTTATAATTACAACAAATATAAAATGAAATAAGGACCATATAAGTTCTCAGGCATCATGTTGAACAATACAGGCCTTCTATTTTCTCATCTTTTTTGATATACTGACAAAATGTAAGGAATACTTTCTCAGATGATGCGAGTCATATTTTTATAACGAATTTTTGGCCTATTGTGCTGTTTTTCTGGTGAGAATGGAACATGGAAGAACTTAACCATGTTTCATAATAAATATAATATTAGTATCAAATTTAGTTGTCCTGTGTTCACATGGAAACTCTTTTTTTGAGTGTGTTTAAATTCAAATTTTTGACATGTTACGCAATTCTAATGTAAATATAGTAGTCTGACTTAAAATTCTTAATTGTCCTGTCATCGTTTGGATGATATCTGTGAACTATGGTCAGGTAATTACCTTTTGTAACTGTACATTAACATTAAGGGCTAAATTTGTTTTATCCTTACTTTAAATGAATGTGAGTGTTTTCCAAAGTGGGAGGATTGGGATCCCGTAAAACTGGTTTAACCCACTGCCAATATGTTGGTAACCTGTTCCAAGTCAGGTAGAAGATACTCTCATTCGTTTAAATCTCATTACTGCCGGTCATGGATCCTTCTGACGATGAACACTAGCATGTCTTACTATTTCGTAAATGATCCTGGATCTGACAAGGTTAAACTGGTATTCGATTTGGTCTCATCACTATCATTGAAAACTGTGGTCCGCTTCTCTTTTCATGGAACTCTTATATATTTGGTAACAATTTGAACATCCAGGCATTTTCTGCACATATTGCAGTGCAGTAAGTGTTCCAAGTGTAGTGAAACTGATGTTGTTTTTTATAATTGTCTGATGAATATAGTTTGTTATTGTGGAAGTCATGTCTGGTTGGCTCAAAGTGTTTAATGTACTCTCTCTCTCTCTCTCTCTCTCTCTCTCTCTCTCTCTCTCTCTCTCTCTCTCTCTCTCTCTCTCTTGTGTAAATAATTAGCATCTAAATCAACTGACTGACAAGTTGAACTACGTCTGATTATAAATGAAAAAATTTGAAACTGTTACAGGAAAACAGTTATACTTACAGTTACCTTTAGGAACTTCAAGACCATCCCCCCCCCCCTTTTCTCTTTCTTTCTTTTCATAAAACCGAATTCTTTTTCTGATGATGATAGTAGAATTTTACAATAATAAGGACTGTTTTACAATTTGACCTTTTGAACTTTATAGAACCACGACGTAGATGTAAATTATGCTTGGCTGACTTACACTTACAGATGACTTACAGTGACATACTACAATTTTGGGAATTCTAAATTATTACCCTAATAATTGACTTATTAGATGACTTGTGGGATTCTATGGTTTTTTGAACATTTAAATGTCCTTTCAAAATGCTTCTGGAAACCAACTTGAAATGTGACTGCTATCCTTACAAATTTTGACTATTGTAATGCATTTTTGACTACGTTTTAATGATTTGAGGCCTAATGTCACTTGCTTCTGGCTGATGTTTAACATTTGAACCAATGTACTTACTATATTTGCAAATTCAAACACTTTTCTTTTTGAAATACCGGTACTCTTAGTTTATCTCTTTTAAAACAACATCATGTCTTTAACAACATGCCTAAAACACATCAAATTATATAATCATGTTGTTTGGATTCTTATTGATGGTCATTTTAGGCCTAGAGGGCTTTTCTGATGGATTGATGTTGGTGTTGGTGTCGCTTTGTGGACTTATATGGATGATGATCATTGTTGAGATAGTGGTTGCAAGTAGTACCTTTTTAAATACTGAATTTTATTGACATTTTCAACAAGTTAAGAACCTCTGCTTACAAATTCTCTGATGTGCTGCAAATTTTGGTCCCTTTTCATAAATTGTATGGTCCTGTTGTGCATAAATGATGCACCTGTTCAAGCCAATTTACTAAAATAGGCCTATAATTTCAAACAAAACTTTTTGCATTCTGTCATGTTAAAACTAGATATGGCTCTTTCGACCCAATGGACCTTTGCACTTACGTTTTGGTCTCTTTTGGGTAAATTCAAACTATAAATTCATGTGTTTCAGCTATACATACCAAGGAACATTGCCTTTGGTCGGAATTGAATGGGATTTGTTTCGTTACGACTACGGTTTGGATATGGTAATGATACTGTCTAATTTGTACATATCATGGTCATGCATTGTAGCATCAACTGACTTTCTTTTCTTGTTGTAGTAATCTCTTTGGTGCATTAGTTCTCTAACATCGTCAGTAATCCATGGAGCGGGTTTACCTCTTACCCTCACTGGCTTACTGGGAGCATGATTGTCACAGATTGTACTAATTATCTTTGTGAGGAAATCCCAGCAATCATCAATGTCATGAAATATATTCATGGCCCACCATGGTATATGGCTTAAATCACTCGCAAATTTATTTGTATCAAAGTTTTTGAATGAGCGAATATGTGTATACTTTGGTTTTGGACGCAGGATTGTACCTTTACGTACACAAAAGATCAAATCATGGTCAGATATACCAAGATCAAATACTCCAGAGCTTGTGACTACATCTGATTCATTAGTGAAAATAAGATCTATACAAGTTTTTTTAATGTTCAGTAGTCCTTGTAGGTTCCTGTATGATTTGCTTTAGCTCATGTGCGGAAGCTAAATGCAAGAGTTTTGTTGCAGGACCTGTATTTGGTTTTGATACATCGATGTTAAAATCACCAAGAATATACATAGAGCCTGAAATGTTCTGCTCTTCATGTCTATCTAACATAGAACCAAAATTGTCAGTGAAGTCAAGTACAGATGTGTTTGGGGGTCGGTAAATACAACACATAAATACTGATTTAGTGTGGGGTAAACAAATTTCAGTCCACACACATTCAAGCTCCGAGTGGTCCATATCAGACCCTTATCAGGTTTGAAATAAAGGGTTACTAAGTTTCATATTAATGAGATTAGAATAAATTATTCATATCATATTACCATTGTTTATTTCTCATACACATATATGGTTACCTGTGAGGTATCGCTAAACACAAAGGGCCATGGAAGCTGTCTATCTACCAAGCAGTCAGCAAAGGAGGCATGGCCTGTGCACTTTGTTAAATGTCTTGCAGTGAATCCTGATTATTTATGCAGTGTGGTTCCACTGATAGGTGCAACATGTCTATGCACAATGGTTTGTGACATAAGTGTGATACGTCAAGAATTTTTGGAATATTGAGACTTAAATTTGATATTCACGACCAATCTATGGGTGTAAAACTTTTTTTCTCCTTTCATAAGCTGGCCTGAGGTACACAATACCATAGCCCAAACCATTTACCTGGTGATCTGCAGTCCCAGGACCACATCTTGCATGCTCCATCCATGTAAAAGTTGTTAGGACCCAAAATAATTGTCCAGGCATCTGTCAAAAAGTGCTGACTTCCCATTTTTAACTTTAAGACCACAGTTATAAATCCTTCTATTTTTCACATTAGGATTTTTCAGTCTAAAAAAAAAAAAGTATTTTGGTATTTTCAAATTCCGTGAACGGCATTTAACAGATAAAAATGTCAGAAAAACATGGATGGACTTTTGTCATATTATCTCAGCTCGTTAATTTGCAACAATTGAAATACAAAACAACACCTGGATGTCAGCTTTATACAGGTGTATGAACTGTGCTCTTGCCAGGGTCACATCATTGTCCTTCCCCACCATAAAGTTCCCATCTGACTTGGAAGAGAGTGCACCCATATGACCACCAATGAAGCAACTCTGAGATGCAGCAAACCTGATTTAGCTAACTTTATTTAAACTAAGCTACAGCATGCTGAAAATACAGTATTTTCACAATTACGGGCTATCTCCGTTAGAATGCGCAACCCGCCAATCACAACTGTGGTCTGTAACCTAATATACTTGTCAGAATTTTTAAAACTTGTTTAACTGAAGCCACAACTTATTTTCTGAAAAGGATTTGCATTAACTTTACCAAACTTCAATATTAAAGAAAATATCAACTTTTTTGCAAGCAACCTTTAAATCTGAAAAATCAGTTTTTATGACAAATTAAATCATTATTTAAAATTTTGAGGAAATGTATATTGTCACATCCAATCAATTCTTTTCTGTCCAATATGAATACGATACACAATGGGCTATGATGCAAATCCATAATCACTTGCCTGCATGTCCTGTCCTTACAATGAGAGCTCAAATTACAATGCCCCACCCCTTAATTTTAAACCCAATTTTGAATACATTGCTAAAATTGACATCTATCACTGCTGAGGCATTAATGGGGGATGGGGGGAGTGTCAGCTACACCAAGTCAGCATCCAATACCAGTCATTATGGCAGTATTTTCCTGATATAATCTGAATTATGGCAGACAATGGAACAGTTTCAGTGTTTAAACATTATTGACCCTTTAAAGTGCACAGTTTAAGTCCAGTAGGTCACAGATTAGAGTAGCAGTATTCAGCAAATTATGTTTTTTGGTACTAAAATTATGGAATTTTAACGTGCCCATTGTTTGAACATTAGGAGGCCAGTTGGGTGATCCAGCTTCCACAAACCAATAGTGCTTTGCCTTTTTTCTGCAGTAGACTGTAGAAGTTGTGGTTTATTGACATGGTTTCTGATGCATGTGCACATACAAAAGAAAAAATGACAAAGGTTTGTACAGTTACTCCAATATCATAAATATATATTTGTATTCACAAGTGCTCTGATTTTAAATTTGATAAGCATCCAATTATCAATCCTATTATCAGGCATAAGTGTTTTCAGGCAAGTGTTCAATGGAAGCTAACTTTTTTTTTTGACCTTGTTTCACTTTCTGAAGCTCCTGCAATTATATGTGGTTGTATGTCAAAGTTCAACTGTTTTGCCACCTATGTACCCTAGCTTGGTAAAGGTTATATAATCTTCAGTTCATAAGTGTTGTCATTCATATTCATGGATATAAATTGATTCAATTATGTGAAAATGATGCGCTTATGAACTCAACAGCTCAAGAAAGTCAGCATGCCTGATTTTAAATGATTTACCCCAGTCAAATTACACACATACATGACAAGCTTTTGTCTGCAAAAAAATAAAAATAAAAATAGAAGGGGTGGGGATGGGGGAGAGAAACAAAAACAAAACCAAAAACCAAAGAAATTTACATTTTACCTAAGATTTGTACAGCTCTACTGACAGAAAATGTGCATGTTTTCGGGTATGCCCCAAATCACTTTGACATGATTTTGTATAAACAGCTCTGCATATGAATGGATGCATAGGCCTACAATGACAATGCCACAAAATTAAAAGTTTGAAACAGAGGGTTACCAAATTTCATATTAATGGGATTAGCAAAATTTATTCATATCATATTAGCATTTTTAATTTCTCATACATACATATGGTTGCCTGTGTGGTACCTGCCAGGCATCGCTAAATACAAAGGGCTATGGAAGCTATCTATCTACCAAGCAGTCAGCAAAGGAGGCATGGCCTGTGCACTTTGTTAAATGTCTTGCAGTGAATTCTGTTATTATTTATGCAGTGTGGTTCCACTGAAAGGTGCAACATGTCTATGCACAATGTTTGTGACATAAATGTGATACGTCAAGAATTTTTGGAATATTGAGACTGTTAAATTTGATATTCACAGCCAATCTATGGGTGTAAAACGTTTTTTCTCCTTTCATAAGCTGGCCTGAGGTACACAATACCATAGCCGAAACCATTTGCCTGGTGATCTGCAGTCCCAGGACCACATCTTGCATGCTCCATCCATGTAAAAGTTGTTAGGACCCAAAATAATTGTCCAGGCATCTGTCAAAAAGTGCTGACTTCCCATTTTTAACTTTAAGACCACAGTTATAAATCCTTCTATTTTTCACATTAGGATTTTTCAGTCTAAAAAAAAAAGCATTTTGGTATTTTCAAATTCCGTGAACGGCATTTAACAGATAAAAATGTCAGAAAAACATGGATGGACTTTTGTCATATTATCCCAGCTCGTTAATTTGCAACAATTGAAATACAAAACAACACCTGGATGTCAGCTTTATACAGGTGTATGAACTGTGCTCTTGCCAGGGTCACATCATTGTCCTTCCCCACCATAAAGTTCCCATCCGGCTTAGAAGATAGTGCACCTATATGACCACCAATGAAGCAACTCTGAGATGCAGCAAACCTGACTTAGCTAACTTTATTTAAACTAAGCCACACCATGCTGAAAACACAGTATTTTCACAATTACGGACTATCTCGGTTGGAATGCGCAACCAGCCAATCACAACTGTGGTCTGTAACCTTAACTAACAGCATAAATTTAAGTTTTGCATGTTTTCAGCCCAACCCAAAGAAGTTCAAATGCGAGGCAAAGCAAATGGGAATTAAACAAATAAAACACACACACACAGAGATCAGGACAGGCCTTGCCCTGAATTTACCTTGAACGTAAACGAAAACTACAGGGTCCATCTTTATGGTAAAGGTGGACAGAAAGATTGAAAGAAAAGGCCACCCTTCAACTTTTACAAACCCGGGTACAACACTTTGCAACACAAAAATGCATTTGGTTGTTAAGTTTAGGTGGGCTTATTTTAAACTGTAGGTGAAACAAGAGGCCACAATGTGGAAACCACCCTAAACTGAACACCTCCCTATATGGAACACTTTTGTTTCATCGCTAGGGCATTCTGTATTTATACGAAGGTTTTACTGTACTGTGCAATTTTAATTATTTTCCTTATTCTGGGCCATGTTTCTGGGTTAAATCTACCATAACCCAGTCCTCGGGTACCTTGACAGTCTTGTGAACCCAGTTTTGTTCAGCATGCCATGCTGCTCGCGTGGCAACAATTGATATTGGAAGTCATGAAAACGGACATTGACGCCCTTATTAGATGGATTGAACAAATGAAACTGGTAACATGCATTTGTAGGTACTCTACAAATTATTGACAATACAACAAACCATAGCCAGCTACGTGCAAAATTACCATAAATCCACCCTGCCCCCTATGTTTATGGCCATCATCAACATTTTTTCCGGACTAATTGCAATACACACATTCAATAGATATAGTAGGACCAAAATGCTTAAACAAGGAGTGCATACAGTTTTCCTTGTCTAAGCTCAATAAAGTGAATTTATTTTTGTATCAATATTAGCAAATACAGTGGACAAACAAAGTGAATGATACTTTGATATTCATTTATTATTAAAAAAAAAAAGAAGATACAATTGTAATGACCACTAGTAAAGTCTATATATATATATATATATATATATTATAAACTATATTTTTGAAGATAATGTTTGATCAGGGAAATTGATGCTGAATGTCCTGAAATGTCCTCTGCATAACCTGTCTTGATGTATGCTGGCTACAAAGGTATATACATTTGGCACATGATCATACAATGATTTAGGATTTTTTATCATGCATCTTGGATTTTGGGCAGTGATATTTGCTTGTGCTATATAAATTCAGTCTTACTGAGCTCCATGGTTGCATCTGCACATATCTGTTCCAGCTGACTGAATGGGGATTACATCAAGGGGTTGATGGGAAGAAAGGGTTAAAATGCAATATGACACCTGGTGGCAGGTTGAAATTTTAAAAAAGGAACTGAAAATGTTGGATGTAGTAAATCAACATATTTTAAGGTTTAAAGTTGTGGTCATCAAGCTTTGACCCCCCTCCCGCCATTTTTGACATAGATAAAAAATGTTGACAACTATGGACGGTACTTTATTTTCCAAACTTCCTAATGATAGACCACTTCACATCTGCTTGGAAATTGAACTGAAATTATATGACTGCAGACAACTGGTCACTGAAAAGAGTCTGAATCCAATCAAATGACACAACCTGCTGGAGCCCTCCATATTAAAATGAAACTTTTCAACACAAATCTATAAAGAAACATTACTCACCATGGGTCACTCAAGCTGGTTTCCAGGCACTGCAAGTGCTTTTCCAGAGCCCTCCGCCCTCACCCCCCACAAAATGCCATGGGTCCAGTGCTGTCCCCCTGCTGCTTCATAGGGCCCAAGGCATGATGGCTTGGCACAACGCTCCTGGTGGTACCAATGCGCACTGGCGTACAAGCAAGCATGCGCAATTCAGTTTCTTACACCAGCTAATGAGGTGGGACCAAAAGTGGAATTCCAGTGCCCCATGGGGCGTACAGTTTCTCAATAAGTTTCATGTTGAAAAACTTCAGAAGGACACAGTACACCATAAGTCACTTAACCCTTCTTCTGCTATTTATTTATTATTTTTTTTTTATTCGTTATTTGTATATCAAGCTGAATTTTATCTTATGCCTTTTTCCAGTCCCTCAAACTGCGCAGTTTTCGCTGCAGAAATATTTTTGTTGCGCAAATGTGACTTTTTTTTCATATATATATATATATTGTAGATTTGCCCATAAAAATCCGAAAAATAGTGGTAAAATTGCATTTTTGCAGCCTCAAATTTCCGCAAATAAGTTTGCACATGGTCAAACAAGCGTAGTGAGCACTTTCAACAAACAAACATGGTGGAGTTGAGCATTCATTACTTTTATCTTTTCATGTAGCATAAGTACCGAAACTTAGTGACAGATCAAAAGTAGATATTTTGAAAATATTGAGTATGTTCCTGGATAACTGCTGAAAGAAATACAGAGCGGAAACTGCATTGATGTTAAAACTGGCAACTTGTGCACTGGGATGCACTGTCAATCAATCACCGCAAGGGTTCATACTGAACAAAGTCTCTGTGTGTCGTTTTTCTCGCAGAGATACCACAATATTTATATAATTTTGGCTCAATTGCCGAATACTTATAGCGGAAATACATTTAATATGTTGTACATCTGCAGGAGAACATACCATGTTACCATATCTTGGTAATTACGTGCGCTGAAAGTTGATCTTTGGCATGTGCTACATTGGGCGGATAAACTCGCCCGACCATACAAGAAGCAAGCATTTTTGGGCGGGTTTTCTCGCCTGCAGCAGAGAAAGGGTCAAGCTGATGTACCATCAGACTGGAGGAGGGAGGAACCTTCAAAGATTCTTGACCAAACTCTGCACCAGAGATCAATGGACCAAAAACAACACGCTTGACTCCCGGTGCACCTTCTCTAACTCTCTTGAATTAGAAGGGCTGGGTGAAACACACCATAAGACTGGTTGGAAGCACTTGAGTGCCAACAGCCACTCCTCCACTTCTACCAAGTCTCTTAGGCAGAGAAGCACGTAAAGGTATTATAGGAGCACCATCTAAGGGTGGTCATAATATCCCCTACTGATGTGTTGCGTAACACGTCTCAGGAGGCAGAGTACCTTCTAGTCTAAGGAGCCCAGAGAGAATGAAGACGTGCCAGCGGTTCGTCCTTTCCAACCACCTGGTAGGCCAAGGATAGCATTTTCTTTATCCATCTTGAGATGGTATCAAGCGACAGAGTCTGGAACTCTGTCTGTCTACGACAAAGAAACCAGGGTTTCTGGCCCACTTGATGAGGTTCAGTCCTACTCAAGTAGAACCAGAGCACTCTAACGGGACCAAGGGCCCAATCTGTCTTGGACCTGGGCTTGGTTCCTGAGAGTGACTTTACCCAAAAACCTGTCAAAGTGGTTGAAGGGTCACATGCCCGTTGTGTTTTCAGACACAAATCACACGATGCCTTAGGAAAACATCCCTCCTATCAGCAGACAACCTGATAAGGGATATGTTGCTAGACCTTACACGAAAAGCGTCTTGGAAGGTAAGAAACTTCAGTTCTATTGAAGCCCTATCCTTTGGCTCCAACAGAGGCTTATAAGGAGAGCCCAAAGCACCATGAAGAGGATCCCAGCGAGGCACAAGATTGGGCTCCATTGGACAATCTGTGTAAAAAAAAATTAACAAGGGTCCCTCCCTAAACTGTCCCCAGGTCTTAAGGGTAGCTGCTATGGCTGACTTGTAACCCTCAATGATCCAAACTTTCAAATGCCCATCCTTAAACACTTAGAAAAAAAGTCTGGTATCTGCTGGACTGACACCTCCCAGGGCTTTGAAGGAGACTGACGAAGTTTTCCCTGTGCAACTCTTTTAGCCACTCCCTGAGAGAAGCTGGCTGAAGAAATCCTCTTGGTGATAGACGCTAGACATGAAGCCAGAGAATCTGGGGGTTGCAGTGGAACCTGTTTAATCTTGGCTGTGTGAGCAGTCAAGGAAGAAGAAGCAGTGGTCAAGGAGGTTCTACACTCAGTAGGTCCAAGGATCATTCCCCCTTTGCCCACCATGGACCTTAGAAGACTTCTCCCAAATTGTGCGAAGCACCTATGGCAAGAGTGGGATTGGAGGAAAGGCATACGCCCCCATTTCCTGCCATAAAATCAACATGGCATCTGTTGCCCACATCAACTCGCCCGGGAATGAGTGTGCCAAGAGATTGATGTGTGGCCAATCCCAAAAGGCAGAGAATGCATCCTCCATATGGGGATTCAGAGACCGCTCGGTGTAAATCACCTGCAATCACCGCAACAGTAGGTCCGCCTGGACTCTCAGGCAAACTGCAATGTGCCTACAGCGGAACTTGATGCCATTCTGATGACACCAGCCGGATCGACTTGGCCAGATAGAACCATTTTGAGTTGGTACCTCCCTGTTTATTGATGTATGCAGCCGCCATATGGTTGTCAAAAATCACTGGGACATGTTTGTTCTCCAGCTGTGACTGAAAGGATAAGCGTGCGAGGGACAGCTTTCAGTTCTAGCCAATTGATGGCACACAGCCTCCACAGAGGAGGCCATTCGCTTCTCAGGCCATTATAGAGCCCAAATATGTTCCCCAGCCCTTTAGAGAAGCATCCGTGAGCAGAGTAACCTCGCCGTTGAATGGCACCAGGGACTGACCAGCCTGACATCACATTCATTCGGCGAAAACCACCAACTCAAAATTGCCAATTGTAAGGCTGAATCCCGACACCTTGAGATAAGAGAAGAGAAGGGTCTTGGGATCCCAGAAGCTGAGCTGGATAGGTTCCAGACAAAGCCTCCCCAGAGGGACTCAGGTGTCAATGGATGTCAACCTCCTGATCAGGTGCATCCACTAACGTGCCGTCATGGCAGAAGCTCTCCAGAACTGCTTCAAGAGGGCTAACAGTCTCTTCCACCTGTCCTTTGAGGGGCAAGAGATGACAGGGACTGTCCAAAATTGAGTCCCAAGAAACATAAACTCTCTTGCGGGAGTCAGGCTGGACTTTGGGAGATTCATAATTAAGCATAACTTCGAGCACAGATTCAACTCAAACTACATGTCCCTCAGAAGAAGGCCCTTGTCCTGAGATTGCAGGAGCCAACCATCAGGATAAATGTGCAACTTGATCCCTTGGTGGTGCACACCCATGGTTATCTCACTCATGACTCAAGTCAAGACCAGCACTGTCGGGCCCAAGCCAAACAGGACAGCTCAGAACTGAAAAACTCATTCATTGAAAGCACAGAAATTTTTGAGACCGCTTGGCTACAGAAATGTGCGTCTTTCATGTCTATCGAGGATGCCCAATCCCCAATGCTTTGGTGTCATGATGGTGGCTGGGGTCTCCATCTTGAAGTGTTGCACATCAAGATACAAGTTGATGACCGGTCTTTGTCCACCATCCCTTTTCGGCACCAAAATCAGATGACTGTAAAAGCCTGAGGACATACTGTCCAAAACTGGCTTGAAGGCCTGTTTGTCGACATGTTTTTGCATGGTGTCGTTCAAGAGTTTCTGGTCCACTTCCTTGCAAGGTGGATGGAGTAAACGGGAACTCTTAACAATGGAGGGGAGCTACCTGTGAACTCCAAAGAGTAGCCATGCCAGAGGATTTTTCTCATGAAGGCATTGTCTGTTATAATGTCCCAGTGGTTGCCAAACAACACTGGTCGGCTGTCACACAATCCATGCCAAGAAGACAGACGGGGACTGCAGACCAGTCTGTCCACAGAGGTGTTGGACCACCTTTAAGATTAGAAGAGCCCAGCTTAGAAGGCTGGTCGCCCTTCTGCACCAGCTTCTTCTATCGCCTCTGCCACTTCTGCGGAATGCACCCAGCTGCTGTGTGCTCCTAGAGGGACGACGGCCCCTTGGTCGACTTTGCACTCAGAAGCAAAGCCTCATCAAGAGATTTCTGGTGCTTTTCCCTGGCCATGTTATCCTTCCTCTCAAAGAGTGGGATAATCCTGACCAAACAGCCCAAGACCCACTGTATCCACGGGCAGTTGATAAGCGTGCCATCAGGCATGTCGCCACACCCAGCCAGCTCGGCAGAAAGTTCCACAAACTTTCCAGCCACAAAAGTAGAAAATGGCAGCTCTAACTTGGGGGCCACCTCTGCCACTTTATCTGACATGGGCACAGCCTCCCCAGGGAGAATTTCTCGCATGACTGGGATGTTTGCCCTGAACAGGGAACCTGGCTTTAAGCAGAAGACCAGTTGACCACCTCCTGGGCTGAAGCTGTGGACTGAAAAGATGACTTTGCCCTTTCAGCAGTGGAAAGAAGTGGCCAAAACTCCATTGCCTTCTGCTCTGCTGCCAATCGGGAGAACTGAGCACCTTCCCTGAAGTCCTCACTCAGGAATTGCGAACAGTTGAGCTAGAGGATATATTTGGCGGTGCGACAATCCTCGAGATCGTCAGCAAGAAGCATACCCTCTACACGATCCTCCCATTCACAGAGAATCTCCACAGGCAGAACACCCGAGAGGAGCTCATCCACGGGAGGAGGGGACACCAGCTGGCTGGAATGCTCAAGGTGAATTGGCTCAGGCCCTGCCCGGATCCAGGGGAATGACTTCCTGCACTGGCAGAGTAGTCGCCAAACCCAACCCACAGCCTCTGCAAGGGCGGGCTCCAATGCCGAAGCACCTTGGCCCTGCAACACATCAGCCAAAATAAGAACTAGTTGATCCCTGGTGACCCTTTGTGCAATATCAAAGAAATTGGCCAAGTAGTTCTTGAGATGAAGATTTTTTTTTTTTCAAAAAATAAATTTAAAGAACTCATAATAGAAAAATTATTGTACCATCATAGAAAATAGGTTCTATAAGCTCTGCTGACTGATAAATCAGCAGAGCTAGAAATGGGAACGTCCAACAATGCATCCACTACAAATGTCGCCAAAGTGGGGAACAGAATTGTGAATGCTCGCTTGTACATGTTGGTGTCACCAGGAGCCCTATGCCACGCCACAATGCCTGCGGCCCAGTGAAGCAACACGGTGATGTCACTGGATCCATGGAACTTTTATGGGCGCTCCTCCCATCCTCCCCCCCCCCCCCAAAAAAAATATGTTTAGTTTTCCTTTTTTTAAAATCTAATGTGACTTAAGAGTCCCATGAGCCAGTAAAATTATCATTGACTGCCCAACAAACAAATGTTCAGAACATTTCCATTTTTTCAGTCTGGTGTGACTTAAAAAAAAAAAAAACATGAACGAGTGACATTAACAGTCATGGCACAAGTCTTGAAGTCTTGAAATTTTAAATTGTAAAACTGGTATGATTTAAAAATCAAACAGTTCACATGAAACAGCTGTTTAGAACATCTTCATGCTGTTCTCTGTTTGTGAGATAACATTTTACTTGTACATTTTGAGGCTTTACATCAAGAAACCACTTTATTATTTAATGCAGTTCAAAGCTTGCAAATACCAATGAGAAGCAACTACCTCTAGCCTGTAAAATAGTTTTCTTAAAGATATACTTCTGCTCAGCAGAGGTGTCCACAAAACAGCCCATAAAACACAATAAACTAAAAAGAAGTCCAACTAGAACACTGTGATTGCACACAATCACTGGAATGCCTCCCCACTGCCCTTAAACTACCAACTGTTGAAAAGCTGACAACGTATTTTATGAAGCTGAAGCCAGATGTGAGCTTTCGAAAAAAACACAGTCCTTGAAAACCAAACAAAGCAGAATTTGCAAAAAGGGAGCCCCCTTTTTGTTTTCACTTCTTAAAATTTATTTTCCCATGAAAATGTCAAAATTTGAATGAAAAAAAAAAAAAAAAAAAAAAAAAACACACACACAAAACTGTTGATTCCATTTCAAACTGAAACAAGAGGGCTGTGTGAATAACCCATGCTCAGCTGATCTTGCCATTCATCACACTTGCAGCTCTATGAACTTGGGAAAGGATCAAGGTCACCCATGTTCTCAGTAAGTCTGACCTTTATACAAGCACACTTACATGTGCAACATCAAGGTTCAAGTAGTTGTCAAGTCATAATGAAGAGTAAAATTCATGTATGTTGCACTGTGACCCCACAAACAAAGTCAAGGTCATTCATGTACTGTCTAAACATGACCCTCATACAGAAACATTAACATGTGGAGCATCACGGTACTAACTCAAAACAGATCTCAAGTTATCAATTGTTGAAAAAAAAGGTAAACCCCCCAAATATTTTTAAAAATCAGAAAAAATTGCAGCGCCACGTGGTGAACAAATTGGGAACTAGGTGTCCCTGGGAGTGTCTATGTATGATATCAAAGCAATTGGGAGAGCAGTTTCAGAGGAGAGGCGTTTTTAAGGTTTGCCCCCAAAAAATCATAAAAAATCCAAAATTCAAAAGAGCGTGACCATTTGAACAAACTAAGTAGACATCTACCCAAGGCACATTCCAACTTAGTTTGAATTAAATCTGGCCAAAAGTATTCAAGTTATAACCATTACAAGAAATCCCCATTTAAAACTTTCCTATCAAAACTTTTGTGAAGATTTTTGAAAAAAAAAAATCATAAAAAAATCCAAAATACATTGGAACATGACCACTGGAAGAAACTTGGTAGACACCAACCCAAGGTATATCCCCATCAAGTTTGAAGTAAATCTGGAAGACAGTTTTGGAGAAGAAGTCAAAAATGTGAATAAGCATTAGAATGCCCATGGACTTACATGGAATTCAATAGGAAAGGTGCATTTACCAAAAAGGAGCCGAATTGAAAAAATCGTTAAACATCAGGAATCCGCAGCATTCCCACATAGTGAACAACATTGTTTGACCCTTCCACAAGGAACATATCCACCATGTTTCAGCTTAATTTGAGTGACGGTTCTGGCGAAGAAGTTGAGAATAGCTATAACAGAAAAAAAAAAAAAATAAATAAAAAAAAAAAATTGCAGCGCCACCTGGTGACCAAATTAAGAACTAGGAGTCCCTAGGTGTCTTCCTGTGTGATATCAAAGCAATTGGGTAAGCGCTTTCGGAGAAGAAGATTTTTCAACATTTGTCCAAACAAAAGAACAAAAAAATTCATTAAAAATCCAAAAATCACTGGAGCATGACCACTTGAACAAACCTGGTAGAAACCCATCCAAGGTACATTACCACCAAGTTTGAAGTTAATCTGGATGACGGTTTTGGAGAAGAAGTCAAAAATGGTAATTAGCATTAGAATGTCCATTGACTTCCAATGTAATCAATAGGGAAGCTGCACTGACCGACAAGTACCCGAATTGAAAAAATCGTTAAAAATCAGAAATCCGCAGCATTCCCACATAGCGAACAACTTTCTTTTACCCTTCTACAAGGAACATATCCACCATGTATCAGCTTAATCTGAGTGACGGTTCTGGAGAAGAAGTCGAAAATAGATATAACATAAAAAAAATCATTAAATTTTTTTTAAAAAATCATAAAAAATTAGAAAAAATTGCAGCGCCACCTGGTGAACGAATTAAGAACTAGGAGTCCAAGGGAGTGTTCCTGTACGAAATCAAAGCAATTGGGTTAGCGGTTTCCGAGAAGAAGATTTTTTAAGATTTGCCCAAAAAAGAACAAAAAAATTCACTGAAAATCCAAAAATCACTGGACCATGACCATTTGATCAAACTTGGTAGACACCCACCCAAGGCACATCCCCACCAAGTTTGAAGTGGATCTGGCCGATGGTTTCGGAGAAGAAGTCGAAAATGTGAATTGTTTACAGACAACGGACGGACGATGTACGGAGGACCATAAGATAAGCTCAGCTGACTGACAAGTCAGCTGAGCTAAAAATTGGAAAATTGTACGTTCAATTTGTGTAATGGCTGTACAAACACAAGACAAGTGATACAAATGACAATGACAAAACACAATCCTCCACTTCATGTACATGCACTTTTCAAAATTATACTTTGTTGGACTTATAATCTTTAGTTTGCGTTTCTAGCCTATTTTGTGGACACCTCTACTGAGCAAAAGTATATTATCATTGATGAAAAATATGTAAAACAAGAGGCACATGGGCCTGGTGCTTTGCTGGCATAGATCTGCCACAACAAAATCACCTCTTTCAATTTTACAGACAAGGTGACCTCACAAAAATAGGTCAACGTCACTGATTTTACACAAAATTCAACCACTGGACATGGTCTATATATATATCCTATAAATTTGGCAAGTCTAATCCAATTTCTTTTTCAGATATGAAATTTTATATCTTAAAACACATTTTGGCTCACTTAATTATAGGTGGCACCACTAGTATCACCAGCAACTTAGACGCTGACCTTTCCCGCAATCTCAGTACATTTTGTGAAAATCTGCCAAAAATTAAAGATGCTATCTAGAGCGTTCAGAAGATATTCACATTTTGACTCCTATCTTGCATAATATTGTAGGTGGCGCCACCAATACTGTAAGGGACCTTCATACACCTTGTAAGTCCTGAAAGGACTTTACATTGGGCTAACTTGAAAGCTGTTGATGGTATCGCAGTCACAAAATTTTCACATTTTGACCTGTATATTACATAATACTATAGGCGGTGCCACCTACATGGATGTCCACAAAGACTTTCATACTCAGTATAAATTCCAAAGGTTATATGGGTCTACCTAAGAAATTGCAGGGTGCAGAGCAGTCACGAGATGACCCATACATTCAAACTGGCCTGGCAATTTGACCTTAACCTTCAATGCAGATTAAAAACCTGTTACTGTTCAAAACATGTGCCCCACATCCAGCTTTCCATACATGGTCTGTTTCTTCTCATCCAATAACTTTTCAAGTTGCTGAAGAAAAACAGTACATTTGGGCAATGGTCAAACTCCATAATTGTTTGGTCACAGTGAACCAAAAAGTAGGTCACCAAGTACAGTTTTATGTAGAATATAATCAAGTGCAATTTTGATCTGGAGCCTCAATTCTCTGTGCCATTGATATCCAAGCTACACCCTGCCATTACAAAATCATGTCTTTCAACTTTACAGACAAGATGACCCGACAAAAATAAGTCACGGTCACATATACGGCATAACATTCTAGAAATGAACATGGTCTTTAATAGCTATATTAACCAATTGGAGCTAAAATTGCAATACTTGAGCATGTGGGAAGGAGTATCAGCTAACACAAATGTCAATATGTCAAGTTATAGGAATTAAGCCCTAAAATAAATATTTTCTGGATGCACAAACAAAATGTATTTTTTATCGGACTGAAAATCACAAGCCCACTTGCAACTTCATTTTTGACCCTTTGGTGACCCCAAATTGTACATATTCCCATGCAAGAATCCATAGGTCAGTGACCTATAAATAGGTCATGCTGACCATAAAATCTAATGAGGTAACCTATGCCTCATGTTGCATCAATGCACAACAATTTTTGAAGTATCCAGAAATGAATCTTAAAATAATGTGCACAATATGAAATAAGCTGTAGACACAATATCTTCTCAATGTGTCCTGGGTTCTAATTGTAAATAAATCCGAACTAACTCATAAATTCGAATTCTTGTGAAATTATCAGTGCAGAATTTGTCAAAAATTACGCATTTTCATTTCAAAGAATATACATATATTCACTTGCATTATTCTCAAAACTTAAATATTAAATATAGCAGTTGTCTTGCACGCAAGGTAAAAGATTTTCACTTTGCAACAATATCACTAACATTTGTGGGACTAAAATAACAAAAACAAACGTACTATGAGAATGCCACCTCATATGAAGTTCAGTGTTTGTGTGGGATGAACATGGCTATCAATAATTTGTAAGCTGGTGATTTCATCCAGGTTGCTAGTTGGCCAGAACATATTTTGCCTTGTTTGACACAGGAATCTGTTCATACAGGTACTTCCTTGCTTAATGATGGGGCCAAAGCAGCACCACAACTAATATGAATGTCACATATCATTCGTCACTGGAGTTATCTTGCACATTTCCACTTGAAACTGAAAGCAGAGCTGCTACCTGCAACAAATAAAAAACAAAAGAGAGAAATATTAGTTTTTGTGGGTCTGTAAAATTTTACACTCCACAACCAAGGATCAATAGAGAAAATTGTGTAGACTATATTCAATATACTTTTTTCCCTTACTGAAGTTCCCAAACTTTTTACCAATAAAATGCTGAATGGCTGCGAATATAATAACAATTAATCAAAACCCAGAGTATAAAACTTTTTTTGAATTGAAGGATCAGTATGGTATATTATTTAGGAACTACAAGGACATGTACAAAGAGCCAAATTGTAAAATAATATTTCTATGTATGGCACATCAGCAATCAGGGAATTGCTGTCAGAAAATTTCAATTTACAATGTATATAATATATATATATATATATATATATATATATATATATATATATATATATATACATAAAACAAAGTCCATAAACCACTAGACCAGTTCCAGCCCATTTTTCATATTCACAATTTACAAAGAAATGATGCCTATCTAGTCATTCTGTAATTTATTCACCATTTATTGTTTACGTTGTGATTCAGCATTTATTTTCCCATGGAATTATCATACCACTGAAATCCACTTTAACTTATCAGGCATTCAATGATCAGAATGTGAGCGAATGCTGCACTTTGTTTGCAGACAAGACAAGATCTGTTACCAGCAACCAAGAAACTGCCAACAGAGAAAATTTAATTTTTAATATATGTGTCATTCACTATGATTAGAAGTCTTTCAAATTGAAAACAAGCAAAACTGCAAATAAATGTGACGTCGGACTTGTGAGGTTGATATCCAATCATTTTTTATGACATCTGACTGTCCTGTTCACAAATAAGTCCAGAATGATTCTAATCATTTCTGTCACATATCGTAACATGACAATGACCCAATGTTGTTTGAAATTGCCCTGTCATTACACAAGCACAACATATCAACTGTGTGATATGCTGTGCATTCTATATGTCAATCATGGGGTGATAGCTATCCATTTGTAAATAGTCCAACACTAAATGGTGTAATTTTTCCGGTGTGCGAAATTAGTGGTAGACCCAAGGTCCGAATCTATGTAGAAATAATTGATCAGTTAATGATAATGTTGTTTGCCATAGACCTGTTGTCTATCAGAAAAAATTCAGATAACGCTGCCAAATTTCACTAACCATGCAATAATCATTTATTTTTACCCAAGTCAACATCGTTGAATGTGCGATTTGTTTACAAATCCAATTTGGCATGCGACAGCCTTGCCTTGTACTATAGCAAATCCCCATTGGTCGACTGACGCAGTACATTTAGGACCTCCAATCAGAGAACGTGTTACAGAATGAGTTTGGAAAACATGACATAATGCCAATACGCGTGTCCAAAAATTCCAGATATTCATATTAGAATAAAACTCAGCTTTCATTTGCAGAGAGTGACCCCCCCCCTTTTTTTTTTAAAAAACTTAAAATAGGATTCATCAAATAAAGGAAGATTTGGTCAATTTAGGTTATAGGTAGTTGGTCAGCCTTATGAATTATGTTTTGGCAATTTGCAGAGGAAAGATCATATCAACTGTAAAATTGGTTTACAAGCATCAGATCATTTATTATTGCAGGTAACACCAAGTGGCAGGCAGAGGTGACCTGATTTCCTTAGGAAGAAAAAAAGAATGCATCAAGATGTTTGTCAGGTGGACAAAGACTGTCAGGAGATTGTGGAGGAAGAATATAGATTTGTCACATGTGGGGGTGGATAGTGATGATGTGTTACTCCAGGATGTGGAAAATGATTAAGACTCAGAGACTGAGTGCTCAGATATTGAGCAGAACTTTGAAGAAAATGAAAAAAAAAAAAAATCAAATATACTCTGCACAGTCTGCAGCATTGTAATTTGGTGAGAGACAAAACGCCACATGTCCTGATACCCTTAAATGCAGACTGTAAATTTAAAACAAATTTAACTGAACTCCAGTGCACTACCTAGTACCACAGTTGTGAAGGCCTTGATCAGTGGTGTTTGCATTGCCTGGCAAGTCCTGTTTTGATGTGCAAAAAATGAAAAAAAAAAAAAAAGTAAGAAGGTGTGTTGTCTTTTCTTTCTTTATATTTATGTCTGAGTCCAAACACTTTTGAATTGTTTTACAAACCTGTTCGTAAAACAATTAGTGCTTATCATTCATTTACAGAGTGACATAATGATATTCTACATAATACCTACCATTTCACTCTGTAAATGAATGGTGAGCAGACAGTCTGCAGTGTTCGTTAGATTGCCTGTCATTGTGCCAGCCTGGTATCTGTTCGAAACACGCTGAGCCCAACTCCCACTTCACGGGCGATACCTGCAGTTGGGTTTCTTCTTTAATATCCAGGAAGAACCAATACATGCGATTGCTGGTACCACATGCATGGCAGAAGACTGGTTAGGCATAAAATCTGGCTTTCATTCACCGATTCAAAATTACTGCTCAAAAGTGATAAGAAACAAAATTGCCTAAATTATGTACATAGTACTTAATACAATCAATTATATTGATACTTACATAATTTGAAATTGAATGTTCCTTCATTTTTTAATCTTGATCTGAAAGTTTCAAGATTATGTGCCTGCCAAATTTTACACCAGATTAAAAAACTGTGAGGCACCAGGAAACTTTGTAACTTAACTTGTGTAAGCTTTACAAGTTATTGAATTAACTTCTTTGATACAGTACTTACATTAAACTTGGATATGTAGATCAAGGGAAAATGGTTTATCACCTCAGAACAAAAATCCAAATGTTATACTTCACTTTTTAACCTGCAGAGTGCTCCAGAACCCACCAGAAAGCACCATTTTGCAGGCTTGATTTCAAAATTTCCCGGGGAGGGGGGAGGGGGGCATGCCCCTCACACACACACTGTTTTTTCTAACTTAGAGGGTTAATTCCATACTCTGACCAGTTTCGTTGTAATCGGGGGTGTGCCATACCCTGAAACTCACTGTAATAATTGCCTGCCTATATCTATAGGTATCATGGTAAAATCAGAAAACAATGCTAGTTTAATATGGAAAGATCGCTAAACGCCATTTCTTTCGGAAAAAAGTGTAGGTCACCTTGGTCTTTTACACCATCTATTATCATCATAAATATAATTAAATACCTCCTTTTAACCAAATATATTGCTATAATGAACATACTGCTAGGAAATACTATGGTTGATTGCAACAAAATAAACAAATAAAATAAAAAGGAGAGTGAAAATGCTGATTATCCACCTTTAACAAATAAATTTGGCATGCTGTGCAGAAATATGGCATTGGCAACTGAAACCCCATATTTCAAGTTGAAACTATGCAGTTAAAGTGACACTGGTAGTCACAAGGTAAATAGATATGGTCAGAATACTGACAAATTAATCCCAAACCCCTAAATTTATACTGTCATTGGGTACATTGTTTACCTGAAAATTAAAAATTTGCAGCTTACAATACATGGAATGTATAAATGGAGATCTCTAATGACAAATACAAAGATATAACTAGGAAAGATGATTTGCTGCATAGCAAATCAGTGAGTGTGTCTTCAAAGCACATTGGTATGGCAATGTACAACTATTTCATAACATTAACAAAGGAGTAGAAGTTGGAATGGCATCTCTATCTATTATAGCTTTGAATTTATTCAAGCTTTAAAATTTCTAATGGTGCTATATAGCTACAACTTTTGTTTTTAATTCATCAGGTACGCAATGGTCAACAACCCCGTAGTAGAAGTTGGAATGACTTCTCTTTCTATTATAGTGTTGAAGATATTCAAGATTGAAAATTTTGAATACTGCTAATTACTAAATTAGCATAATTTAAATTGCTACAACTTTTGTTTTAGATTTATTACATGTGCAATGGTCAACAACCCCCTAGTAGATGAAATGACATCTCTATCTATACTAGTTTTGAAGATATTCAAGTTTTAAAATTTCAAATCCTGGTAATTAGCATTATTTAAATGGCTACAACTTTTGTTTTAAATTCATCGGATGCGCAGTGGCCAATAACCCCTGGTGCAAGTTGGAATGACATCTCCATCCACTATACTTTAGTAGATATTAAAATTTTAAAATGCCCCTAATTTGCATAATTTTAAACATCTTCACTCCTCTGTAAATAACGGTCAAAATCCTTGTATGGAGTTACAAATTACAATCATGCCAAGTTTGGAGTTTCTATGTGCAATAGTGTCCCAAAAAAAGTGTCCGACAAATTTGCTGGTAAAGAAGACAGAAAGAAGGAAAGAAAGAAAGAGAGAGAGAGAGAGAGAGAGAGAGAGAGAGAGAGAGAGAGAGAGGGAGAGAAAGAAAGAAAGAAAGAAAGAAAGAAAGAAAGAAAGAAAGAAAGAAAGAAAGAAAGAAAGAAAGAAAGAAAGAAAAGTGTGTGGGGACACACACACACTTGTATGAAAGCTGGTTGAAATTTACATGGCTGTTTTCAAGAAATAAGATCACTGAAAGTGAGAATTTTCTGACCTGGACCTTCTGCACTATGCGGTATTGACGATGACGCCAATTTATACACAAAAATGGTATTTTCTTATTTAGTGCTCGACTAGCGCTAGGCCTACAAAGTGGCTTTTCCCCACTGCCCAGTGGCACCAGGACTGCCTTGCGGCTGTGCCCTAGGCATGGAACGAATACTCTCCATGCATGGAACGTCACACTAGAGCACGTGCAAGTTACTTCTTCTCACCAACGTCACTTGACGGGTGGACCAATCGCTAATCAGCACACCCAACAATGATTGACGTGTGACATCAGTCTGACCACGCTAGCAACGTGGATTGTTTACACCTCGGTATATAAAGCAGCAGCTCCCATGTGTCATGTTGGTTTCCCTGAGCTGCACACCTGGGAACAGGTCGAACTTCAATTACTTTTCGTAAACAAACCAAACAGTAAACAAAGTATCTGTACACAAAACAATGGCACAAAATGCATGGAAGGGTTAATGGGGTGAAGTGTTATAGTTGTAGTAGTCATCACTTACTTGTTCTCGGGTGATGTCTCACCGGGTGATGGGGAGCTCGATGAGGCAGGCCTCTGTGTCTGATATCTCCCACGGCAACTCCTGGTCTTCGTGCCAGACGCCATCGTATCGCAACACGGTGGGAGAGAACTGGCCACCAACAAGATACAACACTCCACTGTGCACCACGGCGGATGAGAAAGCCTTTTTCTCTGGTATCCTGGTGGTCAGTTTGCTCCCGGCCCCGGACTGGGAGTGATATTGCTCCATGCTGGACTCCAAGCCACCACACACCAGGAGGCCGCCTCCTGTGGTGACCATCGTGTGATACATACGGCCTGTTGTTAGTGACGGCTCCTGTCGCCAGCTGGTCTCCCCCGGCGTCCAGGACATCACAGATGAAAGAATTGTAATTGTACCTGCATCATCCCCCCCTCCGCTTATATAGACCCGGCCCTCAAACTCACACGCAGCGTGTCCATACCTCTCCTCGGGCAGGTCGGGTCCCGGCCGCCAGTTGTTCTCTGCTCCCAGAGTCTCTGTGGATGAGAGGGGTTCGTTCTCATTCCTACCGCCCACGGTTATCACCTCCCCGGCCACCACTGTCGCCGTGTGTTCCAACCTTGGTGCCCTCATGTGGGGCCCTGTCCTCCACCGCCAGTTGACAAGGTCCAGTACGTCACATCCTGACAGTGTATTGTCACCTATAAACAGAGAGAGACTCGTCAAGTAGGAACGCGGACATAATGTGACACGAGGTAACATTACAAAGTTGTATTTTATGAACGATGACAGAAGTGACACCAGTTAACGTCAACAAAGTTTTTTATGAGCGATGAATTGATCACTGATTCCACAAATTACTGTCAAGTTAACTGTTGACTGAATCAGTGAATGAAGTCTTTCATTTGGTCAACAGTCGACTGTGACAAACAGTTTACTGTCAGGAGTCAACAACTTTCTGTTGTGTTTGATTGACATCAATAGTTGGACCACAATACACACATTAACACATCAATACACATACATACCACACAGTAGTAGTATTATATTACACGTGTGTGTACTGATGTTTCTCTCTGTGTGATTGTCATAGGTATCTTTGATGTCAATCACAGGCCACGGCACTTACCTGCGTCCTCGCCTCCAATTAGCCACACCTCATCCTTATATCTGACCACTGCAGTGTAACACCTCGGGTGTGGCACCCTGGGTATCTGGGCCACCTTTTCAAATTGACCCCCGAGGCCTTGTGGGGTGACAGGCGCCGCAATCACCCTCTCCAGGGGTCTGTTTTTATACAAGCGGTGCCCCCCGAAGACTGCAATGGCCGTCTTCCCTGCAAACAGATCAGAGACCAAACCTGAGTCAACAATCAACATTCTGTTTACACGACACCCTGATCACAAAACAACTTTCTCACAAATTCTCACAGTTCCACCTACAGTTTGCAGTAAGCGCTCAGGTCTGCGTTCATGGCTGCCAGCTGTACTGTGGGAACTGTATAAGTAGTGTATTATGTTTGACGCTTGTGATGTGACGCTGTCAAAGTGGATGAGTCCACGCTACACTGACACTCGGGATGGACAGCTTTGTTATAGTGCGCTGTGTCGGATTTTATTTGTTTACAATATTTATGTTTACACGTTGTAAAAACTGGTCTCTCAGTTTTCACTTGCGAATGGTGATAATCACCATGGCTTGTTTGTGCGCAATGTAAACGCTCAGAAGATCGCTGTTCTGCTGGATTAAATAAAAGCGTCCACACGAGAGGTTGGCTAGATGGTAAAAGCTGTTTATTTTCGCAGTGCCCAACATATACTGAACCCCAATGAAAAGTATCCACATGCCAATTTTGAAGTATTTTATTGTTTATACTTGAAACATTTCATACCTAGACGTGCTTAGAACTTAACAAAGCATTCACTTTTCTGGCGTAAAAATAATGTCACGCTCTACCGACATTAACGTCACTTACAGGCAAAAAATGTCATTAACTGCCCTAATTGAAAGTCACACAAATTTTTCTGTTCAATATGGGATGTGGCCACCTCGAGCATCAACACATGCTATACATCTGCGGCGCATACTGCTGACCAGGGTTTGAATTCTGTGTTGGGGAACATTATTCCATTCTTCCTGCAGAGCTTGGATCAGCTGGTTTCCGGTAGTAGGCCTAGGTGTCCTCCGTTGAATACCTTGGCCTAACTGATCCCACAAATGTTCAATAGGGCTCAGATCGGGTGAGAACGCTGGCCATTCCATGACATTGATGTTGTTCTCATTGAGAAAGTTCATTGTTAATCTTGCAGAGTGTGCACGTGCATTGTCCTGCTGAAAGATCGCCAGATCTTGATGCTGCTCCATAAATGGGACCATGTGCGGCTCCAGCACCTCATCAATGTACCGCCTAGCATTGAGGATCCCTTGAATGACCACTAGGGGTGTCCGGTAGCGGTTGCTGATGCCTGCCCACACCATGACAGAGGGTCCACCCCATCGATCTGCCTGACGGACACAGGCATCTGCATATCTCTCCCCAGTCCGGCGCCACACACGTTCTCTGCCATCTGCTCTGCTGACACAAAAACGGGACTCGTCAGTAAAAAGGACGGTATTCCACTGCTGGCGAGTCCACCTGGAGTGTGCTCTACACCACTGCAGTCGTCTTTCTCTTCTGGGTTGGGTCAGCAGGTTACCCCTGTAAGGTCTTCTGGCTGTTAGGCCACTGCTCCTCAGTCGCCTCTCCACAGTAGAACTACTGACAGGACGGTGATTCACCCCTTGAGTCTCACGGGCTGTTTGGGCTGCTGTACGGAAACGGTCTCGCAGGTGCATCAGCCGGATGTGACGGTCTTGGCCAGGTGTTGTCACTCTTTCTCGGCCAGGCCTAGGCCGATCATCTACGGATCCAGTTTCTTGTTGCCGTTCAATTAGTCGTTGGATGGTGCGCCGAGTACACCCCATTCTTTGTGCGATTTGAGTGATTGGGACTCCACCCTCTGCAAGCCCCAAAGCATGGTGTCTTTGACCTTGGCTCAGACGCGGCATGATCGCCTCAACACACCTGAGACCACTGGCTTTTTTCTTGGCTGAACATCCCTTTTTAAAGCCACTGAAAACATCAGGTCATTTTAGCCATCCAATAGGAGTGGTGGTCAGAAGCCATATTCGGTGCACAAAAGTCACATGCATTATGTAACAACCCAGCAAAAGTTAAAAAGTTGTCCTGAATGACCCTGATGTAGGCTCCAAACCATGCATATATGCACACACAGTACTTAGTAACTTACAAAATTAATGTGTTAATTTTTTTATGTGGATACTTTTCATTGGGGTTCAGTATATATCTTACAATCCAGTTCTCCTTTTGGCCATGATGGCATTTCCAAGAAACGGTGCCCATAAATATCATTAATTATACATCAAAGCCTCGGACAGCCCAAAAGCAATTAGGTTCTTTGTGCTGTATTATCATAACGGCTCAGAGTGCCACAAAGTCTGGAGTTTGCTTCCCATGTATTTACAGTTAACTTTAAATAGGATGGTAATTAGTGTACCAAAACATTTATGGTACACACCTTCAGGACCCTTGTTTATAATGATACCTTAACGAATGGTTTATCATAACACTGACTGCTTTTACTGCCAGTCCACACAGTTGAGAAAATACCTTAATGTGTTCTTAATGACTTAATGAGCCAGATGTCCAAACATGCATGTACAATGACTTTTCGTTACTCAGCATCTAAATTAATCATATACCAAGAAGCCAGAATAAACATGGTCAGCAAGGATGTTATACGTCTCCACTCCTTAACCCTTTAGGCGCTGTCGAGACTTTGAATTAAAAATGAACTATTGCAAACTAAAACAGAATCAAGATTGAAAGAAAAATACAAAGAGTGTACATTCTTTACATCCGTCCCCAATCTTCAGTTTGAACGAATCCCACAAGGATTCTTAAAACTCATTCAATGTTTGTCATTACCGTACACCTCACCCAAATAGATCTGGTGACAGGGGTAGGCCTAATTAGGCAGTTAACCCCTCCAGCTGGTCACCTAATGCGTAAATCATATCTAGGCATAGGGCATATGTCCAGAATTAATTTCATAATGCTTGCTTTCTTTACAGAATAGCAAGGCAGTGTACTTAAGTCGTGTATTCAAGCTCGCCAGTATATTTTTATAATAGAATATACAAACTATAAAGGTTCAAGTCATCACCAGAGTTACTTTATACATATCCATGTTGAGCACAGTGCATAGTACAGGAAATACAAAGCTAATTTATCCTTATCAGTAAGAAAGATTTTTACGATTTCTGTTTCATGTCTATATATTTAAGTTACAGAGCAATTTCCCACAGAAATTGAGATGAGCGTGTTGTCAAATAGGCGTCTAACATCTACCAAGAATAATCATTAACATAGCATGATACAATAGTTAAGGAAGTGTACATTCAAAATGGGGTCAGAGGTTCCAGAACTTAACCCACCGGTGGGATACTCACTTCAGCAGGTATCCTTACATGAACATCTTTGACACAGAACTGTACACTTAATCATGGTAATGTTAACTCTTTGCATATTCTTCAGTGGCAGGCATAAGCCGATACCAGTACACGAGAGGCACTGTACTTTTATCAAAACTCAGATAAAACGTTATTCAAATAGAAAACCTAACTTATTAAAAAAAAATTTCAAATATACTAATTATAATTACTATGGTGCCTATACAATTAGTTTTTGTGGCACACTGTTAGGACTACTGTGTTGCACTACATTGCTTAATATAATAATCGTAGATGTCTATATATATATCTGGATACAGCTCCAGTTCACGCTTATTAACACTGTGACTCTGAAGTAACGTATATCAAAACATTGTGCTAACTCTTTGCATATTACAAGTCATAATGGTCACCATATTAACCACTTTACCCCATTATCCCTGACAAGGTAATAACAGTCGAGCACCATAATCGAAATGTTTATACAGTTATATTGATGAACAATAACGGTTGTCATCGAGACAATAATCATGAACAATCATTAACCTGACCATGGCTGGCCGGTCTTCAAATTTCCATAAAATGAATAGGCAGTAATGCACATAATAAGTTTGAAAAATATGTCAATTGCTTACTCGCCTTGAGTGCTTTAAGATCAAGGATGCCATCTTTACGTCCCCTCTGAGATAGCATCACAAATTACCAAAAATACCCAGAGTACTAGGTATCGATATATATGTTCCACTTTTTCCAGCCAACCATAAGGTTCATTGATATATGAAAAAAAAAAAATATGAATCCCTGATCCTTTGTCATCAGGCTTGATTCAATAATCACTTTGATACTGGCTAGGAAAAAGAAAATAAATAAGATAGATATTAACATAGTATACACATAATAATCCTAGTAGATATGTTACCCAATGAGCACCTTAATATGTGATGTCCGTACAGTTAGTTACTATGTTGGACAGATCCAATCTCCCACCTGGGTTTAAGGGAAGCAGAATGGGTCCAAGCATATATATAACTGTAAGGTACATATTCTATGGACTCTATAAAATATCATTTTTACCTAAACAGCCTATTGATACCTGTATGTACAATATATTATTAATATGCAAGTTTTGCACACATGAACAAAGAAATCAACATTAGCTATATGGAAGTTATGGACATGTCAACACAGAATTTAACACATTTGTGTTATGTGCTTCATTGCACACTATAACTAGCATTTTCATCGTCGTCAATCATTAATACAAATATTTCACAGTCATGAAACGATAGAACATTATCCTTGAGGTATATAGCTCAAGAACATGTTTATATCCTTAAAATTACATCACACTCTATATTAACGGGCTTCTGTTACTCATTGGAGTTACATGTGGACAGATAAGATGTTAATATGTATAAATATATAATGAACTCGCACATGAAATTAAAACTGAACAGTCTTAAATTTTCCATGTAGGACCAGGGAGAACAGCATCAGTATCAGCCAACATGACAGCACACGTGTTTGCCATCACTCACCAAGGGTTGTCCCCAACTCCATGTGGCGACTTCCTATGGTGAGCTGTGGTAATACCTCGAAGTTGCCCCCTTTTATGCCTATATTAGGAGTAATATTTACTCAAGACTGGAAGGTTGGGGGTTAAGGAGAGGTAAAGATTGAGTGGGGGGGTCTCTAGTGGTGTCTGAATTAGCATTAATTCCAGATAGATGGGTAAAAGATGGGTAAATATGAGAGGGATATAGTGGCAAGGCTGGTCGAGTAGAAGGGGAGGAGGAGGGTTCATGATTGACTGCAGTTACTTTTTCAGATTGAACTTTTGAGGGCACTAGCCAATTCATAATATCACCCCACTTCTTCCAAATCACTACCCCTAGAATGACTGCCACTACAATTAAGATCAACAAAATAAAGAGAATGCCAAACGAAATCCTACTACCGTGATGTGTCCAGTTGAATGTAGAGGACGGGAGGGGTAATGGCTGTAAATTTGTTTGAACAAAAGGTCTTCGATTGTCAAAATGAGGTTGACGTAAAAAAGATATGGCCTGTTCAGCGGGTATAATTTCAGTGATATTCAGAATATTAGACGTCAACATTTGCAAGGCCTTGACTGATATATGTCCCACACGTTCAATGAGACCCGTTAGAGTGACACCTTATCCCATAACTACACACCCAGAAGGTACCGTTATCAGGTACGTACCCAGATTTATAGCCTGTCGTTTCCCCGGGTGACCTTCACACCTAATTTTGAAGGTTTCCCCCCAGGTAACAACAACGTATTCGAAGAGCTTAGCATTATAATACATTGTGCAAACTACAATACTATCAATATCTAGCCTATCTGGCCTGATAAATATTGTAGCCATAAGGTATGCCCATTTATACCTTCCACCCTGGCTACTGGGTTCAAATTATTTGTTCTCCATCAGTACACACACTTCAATTAGCAAATGAAGTCAGCCATAATCCCGAAATTGAGCTTGCTGCAAAGCCATATTCCCATTTTTTTTTTCTTTTTTTACAAACATAAACTTGGTAAATATAGCCCTATGCAGAAGAGAAATGCTAACTCCAGTCTCTATAAGGCAATTTGATTATACATTACCATCCTTCAGAGTCAGATCAGCCTGAAGGTCTGGAGGAGCTCTTTCTATCCGGGCATCAGCACTTGGGCCTGTCCCTGCCATTCTGAGCTGTATTGGCAGTTTCAGACATCTTGTATGGTAGTGGTTTGTCTCCACACAGGCTCCATGCTCCTCCTTTGGCTCGATCTCTCACTGAGCCGAGGCTGCCATTCCAGTGGAAGTGCCTGAGACCATGGCTGGAGTTGGATTCAACATTACCCTCACCAACGCTGCCCTGCTAGGATCCCGATCACCCTCCATGAGACCAGACTGTAGTGTTTGCTCAGTTTGTATGTCATGGTAATTTTGAACTTCATGCTTTCTCATCACTCCCCTAATCTCCTGCATTATCCTTCTTTGGACCCCTTCTGGCTCGGAAGACAGCACTTGTTCCACCCAGTGGATCAACTTTGATGTAGATTCATCCATGTTCACAAGTGACTTTGTGAAAACGCACCAATGCCCAATCAAAGTCTGTGTGCTTACCACATATCAAATTCTGTGTACTGACATAAGACTGCCCTGGGTCTCTTAATTTGTTCTGTTCTTGAAGAGCCAGCCATTGTGGGTTTGTTGTGCATGTAATGCTGTTTGTCCATTTTTAAAGTCATTTTATAGTCCAACCAGCTTGTTGGTCAAGGCTTCCTCCTGATCACCTTGCATGTTGTGACTTTTTTTTTTTTTTTTTTTTTTTTTTTTTAGGAATAAAATCACATAAAATCCCACAAAAGTATCCTGGCAAGCTCGCCAATGTAAAAACTGGTCTCTCAGTTTTCACTTGCGAATGGTGATAATCACCATGGCTTGTTTGTGCGCAATGTAAACGCTCAGAAGATCGCTGTTCTGCTGGATTAAATAAAAGCGTCCACACGAGAGGTTGGCTAGATGGTAAAAGCTGTTTATTTTCGCAGTGCCCAACATATATCTTACAATCCAGTTCTCCTTTTGGCCATGATGGCATTTCCAAGAAACGGTGCCCATAAATATCATTAATTATACATCAAAGCCTCGGACAGCCCAAAAGCAATTAGGTTCTTTGTGCTGTATTATCATAACGGCTCAGAGTGCCACAAAGTCTGGAGTTTGCTTCCCATGTATTTACAGTTAACTTTAAATAGGATGGCAATTAGTGTACCAAAACATTTATGGTACACACCTTCAGGACCCTTGTTTATAATGATACCTTAACGAATGGTTTATCATAACACTGACTGCCTTTACTGCCAGTCCACACAGTTGAGAAAATACCTTAATGTGTTCTTAATGACTTAATGAGCCAGATGTCCAAACATACATGTACAATGACTTTTCGTTACTCAGCATCTAAATTAATCATATACCAAGAAGCCAGAATAAACATGGTCAGCAAGGATGTTATACGTCTCCACTCCTTAACCCTTTAGGCGCTGTCGAGACTTTGAATTAAAAATGAACTATTGCAAACTAAAACAGAATCAAGATTGAAAGAAAAATACAAAGAGTGTACATTCTTTACAACGTGAAGGTGTCACTGGACAAACCTGTACTTACTCAGCATCAGGGAAAAAAGTTCATTTATGATGGACAGACCGACACTCCTACCTGGTGTTTAATACTCTGACCCCCCCGAAGGGTAAATTGGGATGCTGCCTTGCGATGCCGGGTCAGGGAGTTCAGTTCCGTGACGTCAAAGTTTACCTTGAAATCTTCAGCGATGGTTTGAAAAAAAAAAAAAAACTGGAACAGTTCCAAGAACAGTCAGGGTGCATTTTAACCCCTCCAATCCCGGCGTTGGAGCCTTTACGATGTTAGATCTTCTCAAAGCTTGAAGAGCGTGGAATTTGTATTCACTGTGGGCAGTGAAATTACTGGAAATTGTAATGACCGTTATAACGTTATTAGCACCAGGCTGTGCATTTCTGACACTGAACCAACAGCATTTAGGGCCTTAGTACCTATTGTATGTTTTCAGTTTTGAGCCAAACACAAATAATTTCAAATGTGAGGCCAAGCAAGAGAGAATTTGAAAAAGGAAAAGAAGGTCAGGCCTTGCATGTAATTTACCTTGATTGAACATAAATGGAAACAACAGGGGCCGGCTCTATGGTAAACGTAAATAAAAAATACAAATATAAGGCCGCCCTGTGGATTTGTCTGAGAGGATTCGACAGAAGCAGTTGTGACTTGGGTCTTTTCAAAACTATCAACTAGGATGCAAGTTTTCTGTTTTAGTGGCACTATTATTCTGCATGACACTAATTACCACATTAGAAACGAAATTTCGATCAGAGCCCATGTCACTGTTACTAGTGTTAGGCCCACATGATGTGTAGACAGTATGAGCTGCTTACGGCTGTTGTTCACGCAGGTACACAAATATTTCAACTTTTGAATGTCATGCCCAATTGGATTCATAAAGTCTGCAACTTCCAAGTATTTTATCTATAGGGCCTATGTACCGTGCTAATTAATGTAAAAATTGAGCTGTACCCGGATAAGTGAGTAGGCCTATCTCCATTAAAAAATAGACGCACCATGAGAGCCAAGGTTAATTTTTAGACAACAGTAAACGCCTTGCCTTGGACCCAACTACCAAAGATTTAATAGTATTAATTTCATATAAATGCAAGAAAGGCATGATTAATTGTCACATAATTTGAGAAGTTGAAGGCTTAAAACTTAAACCGACAAATTAATTTTAAGTTAACGTTACATGTAATTGGAATAACGTTAGACATGCAAGAAAAACATGATTCTTTCAATCATCACACTATCATTACATTTGATGTTCTCTGATAGACTTTTGTCATTTGACTGGACAAACCACAACATGGGTTCATTTCATCTCCCAGAATTGAAGACAGAGGGCAATTTTTCCTCAAGTAACAGAAAGTTGTAGGCCCCTACAGTCAAATTAAATGTCTCTACTTCTGAACTTTTTTTTTTTAATTTAGGCCTATACAAAACAACTTGGGGCAGAATTGTAGTGTACAGTTTTTGCTTGGTTAATAGCCTACCTATTCGTACTTTACCTCATGTTAGGAGGATTTTGTCGAGCTTTCCTGCTGCGAACCTCCCTGTTCGGCTCTCTCTGCTCTACTGAACTGTAGCAGACGACAATGTGCTTGCTTTCGCAGGCAAGTGCCACGCGCAAGTTGCGTCAGGAAGATCAGTGAGGAACAGGGAGGTGGCGCCCTCAGACGGCAATATATAACATTAAATTCTTCTTTGGCATTGAATTACGACTTTGTCAACCAACTTTACTGCCTGCTGGTCATTTTGGTAGAACTGTGACACACAGTGAATGAATCAACTTCCTGTTTGAATAGGCAGCTTTGTTCCAGTATCTGTTTCTCCCCTATCCCCATTAAAGATGGGTATTTATGTTTAGATATTCCAAGATAAGTTTATCAATTTACTTGAGTGTAAAGGATAATGTGTTACTCTACACTTTTAACACATAAATAAGGTCATTTTGCTTATATTTTCAAATTCAGCCTTTCAATGAGTCAAAGTGTACAGGCTGAAAAATTTGTGTCAAAGAAATGAATGCTTGACAAAAATGTTATCTCTCTATTGTATAAGTAGCATATGTAGTGTATGTTCAAAAGAAAAAATGATAAACCATCTGCTTTAACATACTTGCGAACATTTTACGACACGGAACGAAAACTGACTGTATGCCTTAATCGGTGTCAACATTTATTTATATGCAAACTCTAAAAGAAAAAATAAAAGGTCGTATTGGTTTCGCCTATTCTTATGGTCTGGGGTTTTTTTGAAGATTTTTAACTCAAGATGTTTAAAGAGAGGTAAGGGACCCCATGTTTAAGATATCAGTTAAAATTGCTTGAAGTTTCAATAAGCTTGAGTTATGCCCAAATTTGTGTAAAAGTCTCACATTTGATATGATATCTGGGGTCTCTTCTTTGTTCAGTATGAAGCAGCTCGCATTTGTTTAGGAGCCCTTAAACGCACTCCCCGCCATCTTATGCTTAAGGAATTAGACTGGCCGACTGTAGCTAAAAGATGCCAATATTTCAAATTAATCATGTTTTAAAAAATTGTTAATGGTCAAACTCCCGCTTATCTTTCGGATCTCGTTCCGAATAACAATGGTCAGCCCACTGTCCAGTTAAGAAACCGACGCAGCCAAAGACAAATCAGGTTTGATTCTTTACGGTCCGGAAATTCGTTCATTCCTTCCTCTATTTAACTTTGGAACGATCTCCCCGACGACATAAGACATTCTGCAACTTTATCCCAATTTAAATGTACTTTGAAAAATACTTTATTGTCTGTAGATCCTGTTCCTGCTTATTACTCACACGGCAGTCGATTTTCAAATATCATACACACTCGTTTGTGCTTGGGCTTATCCAGACTAAATTCCCATCTACACAGATTTAACATAATACCGTTTACAGCTTGTAAATGTCTTAATCCTGACGAAAGTACTCTTCATTTTTTCCTAGAATGTCCCTATTATTCAGTTCCCAGGAAATCACTTTGACAAAAGGTTTGTTACATTCTAGCTCCAGGTGTGAATCCTAGTTTTGTAGTCTATCTAGCAAGTGATATACTTATCAGAATAGGAGACACCACGAGTTAGGGTGATTTATTCTGAAACCCTGCATTTTAAATCCCTCCGCTTCGCTCCGGGATTTAACATGCAGGGTTTCAGAATAAATCAACCTAACTAGTGGTGACTCCTATTTATACCATACCTTCTTTGTTACAGCAAAATCTATAAATGAAATAATCCAGTCTTTGCTTGTTCTACGTAAACGATATAATGTATAAAAGACGGAACTATATTTTAGTAGCACGTTATACATCGTGTAAAAGTTGTTAGCCTGCGTTGAAAAGATTCTATTCAACTGTGGCCATTGTTTCCAAAATAAGTCAAAAGACTGCAGAAGTCCGTGCTCACTCAAGCGGGTTTTTGTCATTTCGGGCGAGGCTTTCAACCTGCGCGCACGTACCTGCTACTTTCTACTTACAGAATGCAGGAAACCACTACAGAAATGTAAGTAAATTTATTAAGTGACGTTTGAATTTTCAGATTCAACCTCCAATATACTTGTAAATTATTTACTTCCTAACGCAGTATTTGAATGTATTTGAATGAAAAATATAATTTTCTTCTAGGAATTCGAGTGAAGATGAAATGCTCTTTGTGGCCAGTCAAATGTTTGAAACCAGTCATGCAACAAGGTGGACAAGTCGCAAAGCCACGTGCACGCCCAGTAACTCCCACATATCGGGTTCAGAATTGGATTTGTTAGTATTACATTATTTTTGTATCCTAAAGTTATTTTTTTCTGTTTGAATAAATGTTGGTAAATCACTCTATTCATAATATCTATATTATACATCTTCAACGCTTATTGTAGCGGTGTATCTGACTGGAATATGGCTTGCACTGATACTCACCCTAACTGGACTTGTAATTTTGTCGTAACCGCCCACATTAAGCTTAAATTCCCTGTAGCTGTACCATTTAAACCATACATTTATTAACGAAGTTCTGCCAGAATTTCGTATCAACTAAATCAAAGACCTGGTAAAATTAGCAACAAAACGCAATTTTAAAGTCAAAATAATGCAGTATTGACGCCAACATTTCGCATGACGTGTACATCTCAGTTGACAGGTTTCCCTCCATTTATATTCCCAGCCAGAATCCTGTGTTTTTTAGCCGCACTGACCATTATTGTTTTTGCCGACCACTCGCATCAGTGCTTTTGACGAACAGGTCGCAAGCACTTGCCTTTGCTAGTCAGTGCGGAAAGTACCCCAGACTGCGTGTCGATTTGAGAGAGTTGTTTACATTTAATAATTCTGTAACATTTCCCGCAATATCCAGTTTTTCAATAGATTTTCTGCAAACTTCAATCAGAGTGCACAACCTTTATATAGAATATTTATACTGCAGGAACTCCAGTGATGAAGACGAGTTACAATGTGGTCAGAGATTATGGCCAACTTCCACTAGGGAGTTCAGTGACGATGAGTTGTCCCTTGCTGATATGGACCAATTGCAAAGAGCTAAGAAATACTGGGAAACTGTGTCTGCGACAAGGACGCCATACACACCCGAGGTAGAACCAGTATCCTCCGATGACAATACAGCGCCAGATGAGACCAATGCTAGCAGCCGATTTGAAAGGCCAAAACAAGACTCGGAAATAAAAGAATTACAGACCAGGCAGGTTCCCATAAATAGTCGTAAAAAAATATCATGGGCTGTTCGTCTTTTTGAAGCGTGGCGAGAAAACAGAAATTATATCATCAGAAAGGAACGCGCCACTGACAAATCCTTAATTCACATAAGTCTCCCAAGAATTGCGTGACGATGAGCTATCATTTGCATTGTCAGCGTTTATCAGTGAAGTAAAGAAAGTGAATGGATGCGATTACACTCCCAACACCTTGTTTGAAATTATCATGGCAATACAGTCACACTTACAGATTACAGGTAGACGCCATGTGAAATTTCTCTCCGACCCAAACTTCCACACATTGAAATTAGCCCTTAACAATGTCATGGAAAGTAAGGCCAAAATAGGCCTGGGTTTGCATCCAAAGCAGGTAAATGTTATAACGGAAGAAGAGGAAAACATCATGTGGAATATGGGGCTGTTGGGAAATGACACCCCCCGGAAGCTTGTGAATACTGTCGTCTTCATGTTAGGCTTACATTTTGGCTTCAGAAGTGTTGACCACCACAGGAGTATACGGCGCAATCAATTTACGTTTGGCAACGATGGAAGTGGACAGTTTCTACATTTTTCCGAAGGCATAAGTAAGACACACTCAGGTGGGCTTTCACACAAAAAGTTAACGCCCAAATCTGTGAAAGCATAAGAGTCCACAAACCGTAACAGATGTGTTGTTACGTTAACCCGCAAATACATGGAATTATCCCCAGAAGTCGACAGTGCCTTTTATTTGACCCCGCTGTAGGAACCTAGCAAAGGCGGGCTTTGGTATTCAAAGACTCCCATAGGGGAAGAATGCTCTGAGTAAGATCACGCAGGATTTGTGCAGGGCAGCCGGATTACAGGGTGAGACACAATAATTTGATTTTGCTGTCGATTTCTTTTTCACACATTAATTTGATTAACACTTTGACTTCGGTAAGCCACTATGGTCGTATGACTATAGCGATGCTATTCACATTCCTCATGGAAAGCTCTGATTCAAGTACCAACAAATCTCATCTTCAAAGCGCAGATTCAGGTCGAAGTTTGGTCCCTGTCAACAGCTATTCTCGGCGCAATTTGCACGCTTTGCGTGCGACATGCCCTGAGGACTGCTGTTGACTCAGTCTTAGAATAATAACGACGAAAGTGTCAACATATATTTTTATATAGGTCTATACACTGCAGGAACTAAATGCCCTTTGTTTGACAAGCGTGATCGGTCGATGTTGAAGATTGATAATTTCTGCGGTCACTTTATGATCGATGTT
>CAXHWN010002137.1:2092800-2112800 GCA_964020975.1 Hermodice carunculata | reverse complement strand
TACATATTTAACCATTCAGAAATAAAGATGTCTGTAGGTAGAAAATGCATTTCGCGTCAAATATCGTGATCGACCAATCATCACTCCTTCATGTACTTGAAGACAACTTGATATTAACAGACTGCAAAAGCACGCTTGAATCCCTGAACTGTGACGCTCATTGTGGAAAACGTTTTCGTGTACTTGGTAATTCACCCAGTTTCCCCTCCAAACTAAGGACATTTCGCAGAACTATTGTCCCATCATCCATTTTTCGTGGTACAAATGTTTTTTTCATACATCACTGTAGATGCAGTACATACGTGTATAGCGGCTGAACAAGCTCACTTTGTGTTGAATACGCTGTAGGACTTTTGTATATATATATATATATATATATATATATATATATATATATATATATATATATATATATATATATGGTAGACCGGGGTAAGATGGCGCACTTAAGAACCTTATTGTAAGCATTCTGCTTTCAGATGCAAGCTCCTTCAAAAGTATTGTATCAATTCTGGTTTTCAGGCCCTGTTTAAATAAATTGGCCATTTGCTACTGTCTAATTTTCCAATATCTTCCATCGAGGGCCCCAGTAAACATACATGTTGTTGCGTCATCTTACCCCAATGAAACGGGGCAAGATGACGCTGTCATTTAATTACCGAAGTCAGCACTCTACTCACAAAATATAAAGCAAACCGAAATAAAACTTTTATTTCGGAGAAACATGGCATGTATTAACCAACATAATACAAATGTACAGCAAAGATGTGAAAATATATCTGTCCTCCATGAGCAGATCAGAAAAGCCTGCCCAGGTCAACTACTCAGTTTTCAACAACTTGAGGCATCTTGCCTCTCATAGTCGTTATGTGGGGTACAGTGACAGCCCATTTTCTGTGCAAACAAACTGGCATTACCAATGCAACAACATGCAGGGAACTATTTTCGATGTAACGTCAACATAAGTTCACATTTCAATTGAATACATGGTGTGGCAAAATGCGTCATCTTGCCCCATGACAAGTCAGCACATAACTAGGTCTGAATTACAAGTGTTAACAATGTCAAAAGTTCATATGATCAGTCTACAGGCACTTAAACCTAGTTGGCACATTCGTCGCAGATAAAATCAAAATATGCTCGGCCATATGTACCTGCACACGTCGTATGAAACCACATACGACACACTGGGCATTGGATCCAGTCTTCTGCATCCTCACCTATGTCATCCCAATAGAACCCCCCACATGCATAGCAAAAGTTATCAGGATCGTCCCTACTGCGTGTGACGGTTTTTGTTTTTTTACTTTTCTGTTTTGTCACTGTTGTAACACCTGAAGTAGAAGGCTTTGTTGCCACTGGAGCCGGTGCATTCTTTTTCTTTTTTGCCTTTTCCTTTACTTGGACCTGCTGGGGTTTCGTGGCAGATCGCACAGATTGACGCAACTGGTTATAGTGGCAGTAACACAGCTTGATGGCTTAGCCTCTGATTTCTTCAGTTTTTTATTTGTTTTTAAACCATCAATATGACTACTGTCAGTCAGAATCTGTGCAGTACTCTTTCTTGCCCGCTTGGTCCTTCTAGGGCTGCACGCACCACTGACACTACTGATATTAGCCTTTTTAGCAATATCAGCAAAACGATTGGGTTGAGGAACTGCTGGATCCTCCCTCTGAGGACTAGATGCACTTTGAATGGGAGAAGATTGTTGGCCATTGACTGGTCCGACCCCAGTCTCTCTGTCAGTGTCATCAGGTAGGCCTCCTGCGTTATCTGCTGTTTCACCAGTACTGTCACTTGTTTGGGCAATGCATGAGGCAGGGGCAAATATGTCTTTGCCAAACACATTTGGATCTAATGGACAGATGCCAGTGGATTGAAAGCCGTTGATAGCTAGTGCAGGGCACACAACAGAGTTATAAGCATTGCTGAATAACAATCAAGGGGCTGGGTCTTGTGGGTTGTATGTGGAGGAAGGCAAAGGAGGGTAGGGTAATCTTGTGCTTTTTTGCATACAGCAATGCTTCCAAGCATTTGACATGGGCTGCATGTCCATTTATGATCAGAATACAGTTTTCAGCATTTCGGACCCGATATTGTTGAAAGTGCTTTACAAAAAGAAAAAATGTAGGTTTGTCTATATAACTTGATTCTGTAACTGCTACTGCTGAACCATAGGGAAGCTTGTTCTTCAGCTGATCTGGCAAACGTTTACCTTTGTATATCAGAAAGGGTGGCAGAAACTGGCCGGCAGCTGAACAGCTAGCAATTAATGTAGTATTGGTTCCACGTTCACCACTACTGACCTGGTACACATTGCGTTTCCCTTTACGACCAAGGATGACTGTGGTTCCTGGCACTGTTGATAGCCCAGTCTCATCAGCATTGTAGAGATGCTGTGGTTTACTACCGAGAGACAATTCATGAACTTTCCTTTGAAGAATTTTAAAATAGGCACCTATATTTTCCTCTGTCATGCCTCTTGCACGGGCCATTGACAGATTTTCTGCCTTTCGTAGTGACAGCTCGGGATGCCGGAAACAGAATCCCTGAAACCAATCATAACCAGCTATTTTCTTTTTCTTGTTGAAGGGGTGTGGTATTTTCTTTAGTTCAACATATTCATAGCATAACTCTCGAACGTCATTGGCTGAGAGTCCGAATCCACTGTTTTCCATCTCTAATATATAGGAGACCAGTTCATTTTCAGCATCTGATCCTAATATGCAATATGTACCAAGATGTTGACCACCCGGACGTTTGACTTTTTGTAGTAGATGCCTTCTTAATGTGGCTTCAGGGCACCCGTGCAATCTGGCAGCTTTAGGAATTGCCATCTTGTTCATAGTAACAGCATTTATAGCTGCTTTCATGTTTTCTTCACTCCAGGACCCCCTCTGAGTTTTTCGCACATAGTGGCGAACCATGCCTGTAATTTAGACAAGACGAAAAATAAGTACACTAAGTTTAAATCTCCTCTCTCCAATATTAAAAGTACGCCTACAGGCAAGGGGGGGGGGGGCGGGGGGCATATAAATTTTATAATACAAGACAGCAAAATTATATCAGGCTCTTTGCCTGCCTTTAATCAATAATTATCTGAATATCATTATATCATAGGCCCTATTAAATGCTAAATTATCAGTGATAGTATCAAGCTTTACCTTTAGGCCTAATTAAAATTTTTTCTAACTATTATTAAGGATAATCAAGAAAATCAATTTTAATTCAAAATTTCAGCTCATGCTTATCTTACGTGTTGTTAAAAGAAATTAGGCCTATTGCAAAAACATCTTTGTATCAAAGCCGTTACAGCATACAGGCCTAGTATGGGCATAGGCATATGCAACAAATGTGTGAATGTGTGTGCCAGTCTGGTAGGCCTAATTAATACAAAAAATTTTGAAGGGTTCGTGAGGACCATTTTTGTCAGATCATTGATACTGATCAAGGGATACAACAACCTATACATTTCACAAAATATTGATAAAGGCCCACTAGTGGTTTTACATTTTTTACATTCATACTGAAGACTGTTTTCAAGCACAAGTAGACATATAGGTTTTTAAATGCATGCAGTAGGGGTAGGCCTACATTGAATTAATACAGCTAAAGGCCTATTTGCACCCAAATTAATAAGAAGCTGGTGACGCCCAGGCTTCATTCCTGTATTTTCGTTTTGAATGAATATGTACTTGAATATGCATACCCTAAAAGTTGGACCCCATATTGTGTAAAATATTCTGAGCCTACATGTAGGCCTACAAGTCATAGGGAAGTAAGACCTGTCTAGCCTACAACCCAAGGCGTCCTAGGATTTTAGAAGCCCAAACCTCCAGTGATATTTCATGATGAAACTTTGTGATCATCTTAGGCTTATGTAAAATTGAGAACGTACTACAGATGTACCTAAAATTCATTTCGATATAATGCATACAATTAATTCTTATCATACAGACTAGTGCGTCATCTTTCCTCGACATAAATGGGGTAAGATGACGCACATGGGTGCCTGGAAGTAAGACTCTCAGGCCCCTTTATCAGAACAGCTGGGTACTGAAAGAAACCAATTTCAAACAGGTCCATATTTCTATTAATCAGCCTACATACAAGTGTTTGCCAAGTGTCAGAAGTTGACATGAAAGCAAAACATTACATTTAAGAGTGTCTCTTACGTGTTTTTGTTAAGAAAGTCAATTAAAAGTGCATACTTACTGGAAAAGTCAAGAATAAAAACGATTCCCGGCTTCCAAACGTCGAGACGTAAAAAGAGGCAACAGGCTTTACCCACTCGTCAAGTACCCGTACAAACCAACACTTGACGAACGATCATGACGTCATACGCAACGTGTACTTGCTAGTGCGCCATCTTGCCCCGGTCTACCCTATATATATATATATATATATATATATATATATATATATATATATATATATATATATATATATATAGACAGTGGGCACGATATCATCTTATTAATGTACATGTACGTATCCTCTTTGGGGCGCGACACCGCACCCGGTTGTTTACACTATCTATCTTGCAATGCGGTATTGAACTCTCACATAGCAGCATGAGCCAATGTTATATGTTGTATTGTGTCAATAAAATACTACTACTACTACTGCTATTACACATTTGTCATTGGCTGGTAGGAATGGTCATTTGTGTTTAGGTTGGATCAGTGATTTCATGATTGAAAGCGTATTATCTGTCAGTTACGTAATCAAATACTTACACACACGTGTGACAGTGTCATTTCACTTCTGAGTCACTTTATTCGTGATTTCGCTCAGGCGTTCAGGTAGTTCATGAATCTGCTAGCTGCCACAAAATGGAAGATGACGTGCCTCTAATTGAACTTGATAATATTGCAACTCAGCAATTATTTTTCCAAAGAAATGACGGCACCGGCAGTACTGGGAGGTATGTTGGTTTTTATATGTGGTGTTTTTACAATTTCACAATCAAAGTTTGCTTTGCGTTCATGATATGCTACTGCATTAAGACTACTGACCCAGAGAAGTTTTGTGGCTGATGGTATAATGCGTGCTGGTACTTGAATGGAAAGTTTTTATCATGGAAATTCAGGTAAATCATTTCAAATTTTATTGTTAGACATTGAAAGGGTTAATTCGGGAAGAGTGAGTTAAAGGTTTTACTTAATTCACTCTTTTTGCGGGCCCTTTTTGCGATTATTGAGGGTGAAGGTCAGCCCAAAAAAGATGCATTATCAAGTTTCATAATACATTCTTTTTCATAATCAGTGGTTATGGGATATAATCAACACTTTTTGAGCCTTATGATTGGCTCATTCCTACCAGCCATATGACAAACTATTAACTACAACTTTTTTTTTATCTGTATAGCAGTATGTTGTTTTGTTTGTATGATTCATTTGTAATCATCTGTGATTTTTCCCGATCTGGGTTTTAAATCATCGAAAACATTATTCCCTTACTTTTTTTTTCTTTTTAAGGATTCTACACGAATCATTTTCTACGGGCCGCATGTGCAACTCGTTTGTACCGTGCAGGAGTTGACGAACAGCTCATCATGGAAACCACTGGGCATCGCTCATTGGCCGTGCGCAAAAATAAGCGAACGAGCGATGGCCAGAAGTAAATTAGCAACATTCTGCAGTCAAAGCCAGATAATGGTAAACCGCTATGCACATTTTCAAATATTAAGAAAGACGCTCTTCCTTCTACGGGTATTTCTAAGATGTCAGATGAAAACACCGTTTCAGAGGCCGTTCTTGTAACTGTAAAGGGAAAAGATTTCAATGTGTCGTTCAACGTGAAGTAATTTTGTTGTCCAAGAATCGCAAGCTAAGAAGGGATGTCGTGCGTTGTGATGGCAATGCCTGCCTACATGTATATGGTCTATATGTTACATTGGCTTTAAAATAACCCGTGATTTCTTCCAGTTATTATTACAAGATGTCTAGGTATTTTGGTATGGACACAAGCAAGTAGTATTCAAATGCGACTTTCATTTAAAAACACTTTATACACAGATGGGAGCATGCTGACAATACCCAGTTACTTGCATGTCAATGCTTTTCATTACAGATCAACCTCGTTTCCAATAACAATTCCTGGATAGATATTTATTCTGAATTCCTTAAAATGTTTACTATTAAAGTGTTACACTTACGTATACTGATCATTCTTTTCCATCTCCATTATTTTATCATTGTTTCCAGGAATTTCACAAAGAAAGAGTCGGGCTACTTGTGCCACGTACTACATTACGTAATACAAGTAGTCTGGCTTCTTTGTTTGAAGCATTGATTTATTCTTAATTCATATAGAATAAATCACTGCTGACAACAAGGAAGGTATGGTATAAGATATCTTACACATGGTAACAATGACCTTTCTGCAAACCTTAACATTAAATTCTTGGATGCTGTCCAAAAATTTTTTCTGACTCCAGATAATTTATATTTTGATTGCCATGTTGATCCTGTCTATATACGGTTTATGGCTAAGACTATCGTTTTTTTTTTGGTTACCGAGCTAGTGACATAGTGGATCTTTCTGGATCAACTTGTATTCATTCTTTAATCAACATGTCTCTGCTTGTGGTTATTTACTTCATAGCATTCATGCAGGAAAGTGTATTTTTCAATATTATTGTAACAATGAGTGGTACATATTAAGCATCTCGTGAATTGTATTGTCCTGTGTGTGTTGTATATATTCTGTGTGTCTCTATGTCTGGGGAGCCTGTTGTTTAGTATCTCGATGTATACTATAAGGTGATCCAGAATAAATAAATGTTTAAATTAAATTAAAATAAAAAATATTTTTGCCAATGAGATAAATGTATATTCCACAACCAGCTCACAATGTTGAAATTATACTAATAATAACAATGTCTGAAAATTTTTATCATTTTCCTTCCAGAAATAAATACTTCATAAATGTTTGCATTAGCATTTTTCAATCTGTGAGCTTTTCAGTGGTAGAAGGTAGATGCTTTCTATCGTCTCAGCTGCACATGTCCTTAAATTGTCACGTTTGTGAGGTAGAGCTATACAAATATAGTTCAGTGTCAAATTGCAGAAACACAATGTACCTATTCCACTGCGGTTCGGGATACTGCGGGTGCCGATGTCAATACCGGCGCCGACTTCCTTGTAAAATTTCCCAAAACATTTCAAGCACATCCTTCTCACTAATTGAGGCTGCACTAAAGTGTGGATCTTGAAATTTCTAAATAGCCAGCAATGTTTTTCTATGAAATTCACCTTTCTTTGGAAAGGAATTAAATCCAACTATATCTGGTAAACCACCACCACCACCACCACCACCACCACCACCATCACCATCATCATCATCATCATCATCATCATCATCATCATCATCATCATCATCATCATCATCATCATCATCATCATCATCATCATCATCATCATCATCATCATCATCAGTGTTTTACTTGTTTCACGTTCACCTTTTTCCTGTCAAGGCCACCCTGATTTGTTTTATATGTATGTTCTTCATGTATGAAACACATCAAAATGTTTTCTGGGTCAAATGGAATTTGGAACAGATCTGCCATGCAATTTATATGGTCACGTGCAACAAAATCCAAATGCTTTTCCATTGCAGGAAACAATGTGTTGCTGAGCCCCTCTTCCCTATTAAGAGAAAACATACCTCCATCCAAAAATGCAACTTTTCCTTGGGGTGAAACAGGATCAGCCCGGTTTTTTTTTGTATTACAATACCCGTCATTGTTGGGCTATTCTTTCATTCAGTCCTTTTTTAAAAATAATAATTAAAAAAAGTGGGTCTTCTTTCTTAAAAATGTTCAGCACTGGTATTCTATTTTCTCGTAGGTTGTGCTGTAATCCACTGATACTTTGCGTTCATGTGCCAGGAGCATGCTGACACACGAACGCAAAATAAAATCGCCCTCTGTTTCTGCCTTTGAATTTTGCCAAATGGCCCTAAAAAGTAAACTTTCAGAGCCACATGTTCTTTGATTTATTACCACCGATTTTCTTTTGTAATTCTTCATTTGCCAATGGTTGTCCAAATTTGGCATCTTAGGGAACATGGAAACGGATAATTGTGGTACCACGATGAAAATACCACTGTTGCATTTCGACAGAGTCCATGTATTTCTTAAATATCCCCAATTAATTGGGTCAAACCTTCAGAAAGGGACCCAACTTCGGTGTTTAATTCTGGATTAGGACATTTAAGTCTCTGTTCTCGTTCATATTTGCCATTTTGTTCTCCTACAAAAATGTCAAATGTTCAAAACGTGTCCAGCAGAACAGATCATCTGATTTTACGTTCACAATATTACGTAAGTGAATATTTGCTTTTGTTTCCTGACACAGAGGTGTAAAGTTTCGCTTCGTTCGTTGCACACAAACCACAGCGCGCGACAATGCTACAAAATATTATTCAATCACTGTAGGATCAAGTGTCGGTTATAAGGCAAGATGGGAGTTGAACAGAATTTGATGACAGCCAACGGCAGAGCCCCGGCTGTCAGTGAAGTCTGTTTACTCTCATATTGCCTCATAACCAACTTAGAAAGCAACACCGATTGGTTATGGCATTGATGCTGTCTGTGTATGGCACAAGCTGCGCACGCGCCTATCAGTCGCAGAGACTGAGTGGATGTAGTCGCGATAGAAGGATGAATACAATTTGAGTGTATTCATCCTCCAATAAAAGTAAATCATAGTAAGTAACTCGCACATACAGAACCAAGTTTCAAAAGCTTAAAATTGTTTAAATTAAATGACATTTTCCTTCAACAACTTTCACAATATTACATAAGTGACAATATTAGCTTTTGTTTCCTGACATAGACAAATTTGTTAATAAACAGTTACCAGCATACTTCAGTAATTGTCCGATAAAATCAGAATCCCTAATTCATGGCTATCAGGCGAAAAATAAAAATAAAATCTTTAAAACAAGAACTAGTTTAGTTAGCACAAGAAATTCATCTGAACAAAAGTAAGGATTAAGTCACGTGGGTGTCGAGTAGCCAAGCGAACGCCAGTTTACACTTGCTCACAAGACATTATACCACGCAAATTTGTACAGTTCGGGTCTTATCAATTAAGATGGAAAAAACAGATGGATTTTTGGGGGGCTGATGACGATTTACAAGACTTTTGGACCTACGATTTGTTTCAAGCAATTGTCAACATTGCCTGCGAAGCGGCCTAGGCTGCAAAACGCTGGAACCAGAATAGTCTCGAGTAATTATAATTATGTAAACTTTAGGGGTGAAGACATTGTTAGAAGTTTGAAATGGAAGACAATTAAAGAGAGGGTGCATTTTCATATGGCTATTTTAATGTTCAAATGCAGGTATGGTCTAGCACCTAACTATCTTTGAGACCAGATCTGCCTTCTAAACGAAATTAATCACTATTCAACACGATATGCAACGGGAAATAATATCCATGTTCCTCTTTCTAAAAAAAAAGTATATTCAAACGTTCGCTTGTGTGTGAAGGTGCTTGCATTTTTAATAGCCTGCCGGACTGTTTAAAGGACTGGAAAGATGTGTGTGATTTTAAATGTCAGTAGAGGGCTCACTGTGTTGTGCCTGTGTTTCTCAACTCTTTTTTTAGTTTTCTAGTACTGAAGATTTGTTTAGTAATCTCGCCTTGTCATATTTACCCTTATAAGCATTTAGTTAATTTCAGTTTTGTTTCCTTTTACATTAAATTTTTTAGTTAAGTTATTCATCTACATGTATGCTGGGCCCCTTGGAAGAACAGAACTGTGCTCTGAAAGGGTCACCCAGGGTAAACAAATAAATAAATAAATAAATAAATCAATCAATCAATCAATCAATCAATCAATCAATCAATTAATCAATAAATAAATATATAAATAAATAAATTCTGGGAAACCAGGGTGTTCAGTTTAGTGACTTCCTGAGGACCTTTGAATGCAGTATTTTACTATAATTGTAAAGCTTTTGCTTTTGCGGTGCCTGTCCCCATATAAATGCCAACGTGACAGGGAATGGATTGGTACACAGTGCACCAAAATTGATGTTCATCTTGTTCCAGATCTTTTGTTGTTTGCCAGTCTTTAAGGATACCTGCGTTCAGATTTGGGTCAGTGCTAACTTGTTTCTTCCAGCTGTTCTCTTTGGTGGGCAGAGCTTTCGACAGCCAATGAGCTTGCACTTAAAACGTGCTGTAGCTCCACCATTAAGACATTTTAAAGTTGCCAAGAAAAACAGAAAAGAGGGCCTTGTGCGTTTCAAAATGATGTGAAACTCCCGACAACAATAGAAACTAGAAAAAAAAAATGCTTCAAAACAAATCTTTCTGAGTGCCTTCTAAAGTTGTAACTATTAGATGCTATACCGTTTGTCCTTTGGTACTTCACATTCCAATAAACATATGGCTGGATGAAAATTCCAAAGTCCAAATGACCTTGACCTTGACCTTAACAGGTCACATGTAAATTAAAAAAATGTGCAGTGTTACAATTCCCATAATTTAAGCCCAACACGAACCAAATCATATGGAAATTGACCAAGTAATGGCTAGAGGAAACTTTCACAGGGCTGGATGACGTTGACCTCTAGAGATCACACGTTAATAACAAAAATGTGCAATGTTGCCATACCAACCATTTGAGTCCACAATGATTAGAATTGGATGGAAACTGGCTGAGTTATGACTGGATGCAAATTTTAAAGGTCCAAATGACCTTGACCTTTGAACTTTAGAGGTCACATGTTAAAAACAAGAATATGCAGTATTAAAATAGCTACCATTTGAGCCTAACATGTTCAAAACTTGATGAAAATTAACCAATTTCTGGCTAGATAGAATTTCCAAAGGCCAAATGACCTTGACCTTTGAACTTTAGAGGTCACAATTAAATTACAAAAATGGGCAGTGTAACAATAGTAATAATTTCAGTCCAACATGATCAGAATTGGTTAAAAGTAGACCGAGTTTTGAAAAGATAAAATTTTCAAAGGTTCAATCGACATTGATCCTTGACCTTTAGAGGTCACATTTAAATTACAAAAAATGCAATGTTACAATATCTACGATTTGAGCCCAATATGATCAAAATTGGAAAACAAATGTCCCTAGTTATTGCTAGACAAAATTTGAAATTTCCAAATGACCTTGATCCTTGACCTATAGGAAGTAGAAAAATACCTAGTTTTGAGTTTCTACATGTAATACTTATCAAATGAAATGTCGGACAAATTTGCCTATAAAGATATAGAGAAAGAGAGAGAGAGAGAGAGAGAGAGAGAGAAAGAGAGACAGAGAGAGAGAGAGAGAGAGAGAGAGAGAGAGAGAGAGAGAGAGAGAGAGAGAGAGAAGGATTCCTTGAAAAACAATATGTCTGTTGTGGCACACAAACATAAATTTGGCGTTGTGCCCTCTAATGAGATGAAAGATTAATGGTCAGATAAATTATGTTTTTGGTGTTTTTTACTCACCTAGCGGTGGCTGTTTGTTAGCAGATATGAGGGTTATTTAAATATTGAATTGGAGAAGAGTGTATTTGTACACTGATGAACCACACTTTATTAAACCGGGGACCCAGGGAAATGTTTCCATCATGACTCTTCGAGTTACTGACAGTTCTAGCTATGAATGTTTAGCAGTAACCATGAGCCAAGGATCCTACATTAACGAAATGTGAGCCAAGGGCCTATGTAGGACGTCAGATTTGCTTCTGTTCTTGTTTTAACAGTGCTAACATGAGCAGATACCCTAACCGATTTTTTGTAATTTTGAAAATTTGTCAAACGTCATAATAATGTGTCATGTGGAAACCATCCTGTCCCTTTACTGTCAGTTATTGTGTAAACCAACCAGTGCATGTGCAGTGTCAGTCATGTGGGTAGCAGCAAGTCCCAAATTTGTCTTTAACTGAGCACAATCACCGGAATTTTGGAGGTCAAGATTTGATAAATACTTTATTGGATATGTTGTGTGGTGGGCTGTGCTCTGCGACTCCTAGTTATAATGGAGATAGAGCGTTTTAATAATGTTCCAAAATCCATCAACATCGCGAAAATGAGGTATTCTTACTTTCTCTCTTTGCTGTCAACTGAGTTGACAAGTCAGGAGAAGCAAGAAAACACAAGCCTACCATGTCGCTTTTTATTTTGAGCTCCAGTGATCAATTTTGGGTGGTCTATATGTTTTTGAAAAATAACCTTGAAGTCTGTAGTTAATGAAGAATTTTTCAAAGGGTGAGAGGACCAGTTTTAAACCACCAGTTGCCTTTTGTGGATGACTCCCTGTCTTACATCAGGAGTGATATTTATTCCTTTACATTGGTATTAAGGTGAATGTTGATGATATGGTAACACTTGTATCCTTGCTTTTTGATGTATATACCTTTCTACTGCTCATTATTGGGTTGAAACTTGTGAATATGGGTTATTTTTTCGTGACCTATCTGACACATATATATTGCTGGATTAATTAAGTGATGGCTTGTACTTGTCACAGAATTAGATACATGACTGGCTTAATATCAGGTGCCAGAGAGTTGTATGACACACCCAGCTGACTCAGCTCAAAATCATGATAGTGACCCACGCAAGGACACGCTACTTGGTGAATAATTTTAGATTGGACACTCAGAGAGGGCCATGGTCTGACCATTAGAGATGGATAATCTGGCCATGGAAGAGATCAGTCTGACCAGTAGAGAGGGCTATAATATGGCTATGATAGGAAACTAGTCGGATCGGCAGAGAGCTAATACAGTGTGACTGTTACACAGGGCCCTAGCCTGACCGTTGAAGAGATACTGTAGTCTGACTGTAAGAGAAAGCTACAGTTTCAACTATAGGATGGACTATATTATGATCATGATACAAGTGATAGGGTCTGGCCTATAGATATGCTCACTGGAAAGGGTGAAAGCGTCTCCATTAGATATATAGATGCCTGCTACACTCTGCTGAAAAGGAAGGATTATGTTGTAACCCTCAGAAAGGGCCACAGCCTGCCTACTAGAGAGGTGTTATAGCATGACCATAAGAAGAGACTACATTATAACCCTTATAATCTGACCATTTGAAAGGGCTACAGCCTGCCCACTAGAGTGGTCAGATTGGAGGAACATCAGAAAGGATTACAGTATTAGATGTATGGTCTTGCCATTAGAGTGGACCTCAACATGCCCACCAGAAACGTAATATAGCATGATAATAAGAAAGAACTACAGTCTGACCCTTATGGTCTAACCATAATAGAGGGCTATCGCCATGCTTGTGTGAATGAATGTTTTTGCTCACGGTGAACATTGAATCTTATGCTGATTTTTTTATGATTGCAGTATCACAATTAAGTTATATGTCGCAGAATGACATTTACAGTGGTGGAAATGGGTAACCCCTAATCCTGTTGTCAAGCTCAGTTTCCTTACAAAAATCCTACTTATGCAACATATGTCATTAAGACAGCTGCAATGAAACACAAATGTCATTTTCTTACTACTTATGTACTCTGATAGGCCTACAAAGTGGCTCCCTCACCTCCCAGTGGCACCAGTAGCTGAATTCCCTACTCTCACCAGTTTCATTCCAATAGAAGGACGTACATTACAACCATATCCTGAAACTCACTCTAATAATTGGCTTCCTATATAGAATGCTGAAATCATAAAATAATGCTTGTCCAATATGGGCAGATCCCGAATTGCCATTTCTTGTGGCAAAAGTGCAGGTCACTGTATTTTTGTACACCATCAGTCATTATCATAAATACAAATGAATGTCTCTTTGTAACCAACTATATTGCCATAATGAACATTGGTAGGAAATACCATGGTTGCTGGTAAAAAATTAATAAAAAAATAATAATAAAGAAATGAAGAGGAAAGTGAAAAATACTGATCACCTATAGCAAACAATGGGTTAATTTAGCAGGCTGTGCACAACTATGGCAACTGAAAACCCACATTTCAGTTTAATGCACTTAAAAAATGACAGTTGTGGTCGGTTACATGGTAAATAGCTATATAGTCAGAATATTTACAAAATTATCCCAAAATTATCCCCTAAATTTATACACTTGGGTAAATTTTTTACCCCCCCCCCAAAAAAAAAAATCTGCAGCTTACAATGATATAAAAACTGTATAAATGGAGATCTCCAACACCATATACAAATGTATACGCCTAATGAATGCTGGTTGAAATTTACATCGCTGTTTTGAAGAAATAAGATGACTGAAAGTGCGACGTCAAAGTTTACTTTGAAATCGCCATCGTTGATTAAAAAGAAAAAACGGAACATTTCCAAGAAAAAGTCCGAATACATTTTAACCCCACAATTCCTTGGTTTCAGCCTTTTTAAGACCTTGGGTCTTAATCTTCTGAAAGTTTGAAGTTTGTGGAATCTGTATTTACCATGGACAGTGAATTTACTGGAATTATAAAGACCATCAATGTTGTTAGCACAAGGCATGTTTTCTACGATTTCTGATAGCCACCAGCACAAATTTAAGTTTTGCATGTTTTCAGCCCATCTCAAAGAATTTCAAATGCGAGGCGAAACAAATGGGAATTAAACAAATAAAACACAGACACAGATCAGGACAGGCCTTGCACTGAATTTACATTGAACGTAAATGAAAACTACGGGGTCCATGCCATGGTAAAGGTTGACAGAAAGATTCAAATAAAAGGCCACCCTCTGGATTTGTCTGACAGGATTTGACAGAAGCAGTTGTGAATTTAGTGTTTTTAAATTATCAACTTGGATTAAAGTTTTCTGTTTTAGTGGTACTCAATATCTTGCATGATAAACTAATTAGGCCTACTACATTAATAACAAAATTGAGTTGAGAGCCCATGTCACTGTTAGTCCTACAATGTATAGGCTAATCATTCAACGTAAATAAGGAAATAGTGCAAAACAAATGCAACCAGGAAATGGAACAATAATGAACCTATAGAGATGTGCATTTAGTCTAGACTGGGCAAGGCCGCAACTGGGTTTGACCGATTTGTGGAAAACGCTTTTCAGACGATCCTGAATCAGGCTGAATATAAACAGACCATAAAGTGTTTTCCAGAGTAGATTTAAATATTTCGAGGGAAGCTGACTGTCTGATATCGAGGGATAGATCATTCCAAAGTGTAATACAAGTGTAATTCAAGTCCTAGCGTGGCGTCAGTTCCAGACAAGATTACTCTCCAAGTCACCGGTTTTCCTCAGCGTGTATGTGCCCAAATTATGCCGAGGAAAGCTGTTGACTCCACCCAAACTTGGCGTTGGTGATTGCGAGGAAGAGCCAGAAAGAAGATTCACTAGCGCCCTGCTGCCACCTTGCCTTTCATTATAGTTTGCTTTCCAATGCTACATTATTTCCAAATTGACATTTTTCTTTGATCATAACGGAAAGTGTGATGTAGCAAAATGTGAGGGTAATTTGGCACTTTCATTCACTATTATCTTCCGTTTTTTAAGTATAGAGCCTACGCTTCCTGAGTACATGCGTTGAAAAGTAAAATTGCCATTAAATCTATGTTGTGAAACTCATGTAGAACATACCTTTGTCCCACAATTATGTAATACATATAAACAACGATGCACATCAGGAGTTCGTAGCTATAAAATTTCATTAAACACTTCAATGATTTTTAATGAAATATGATGTAAGGCATGCGATCAAATTTCGACAAGACATACAGTAAGAGTTGTCCTTTCAGGGATAAGCCTCTTTAATTCTAAAGCGTACACATAATTAACGTAAATTGGTGAATAAGTTAAATTAAACGATGCTATGCAAAGTAAAAATAACATGGCAACACCGCTATAGTTTCATATTACCCATGTCCCATGATTTGAAGAAATAACTTATCTTTTGAAGAATTCCCGTTTGTGTGCTCCATCCCCCGCTTAAAAGAGGATTGTCGAAAACGAACAATAACATTAAACACGGAGCCACCACAAACTATTGTTTACGCATATCATAAACTGATGCTTTGGAGTTACGTTGAAATAAATATCGTCGGGAGGGTTCACATGACTGGACCAGAATTACGAACCCCAGCAACGCAAACTTATGCCGCCCGCTGCAGGAAGTCGTTTCAGCCATTGTGACACGTCAACCTGCGGATGCTCGCGGTGAATAAGAAATTATTGATAGAAGGAGGTATTTCTATTGCTCATAGAGTTTGCGCCCGCCAGACATAGAGCCCACAGTCAGTGTGGGCCCCAGGTGGGGAGGGGGAGCAAACTTAATGGGGAAACAAATACTTCATATGGAAACAAATACTTCATATGTATAGATTTATAAATTTATTCACTGCGAGCACGTGTGGTTCAGTCTGCACGAGCAGTTGGCGGTGCGCTTGTGAAATACAACCTTTAATTTTCCCTCTTGAAATTGGTCAAGTATGAAATCAAATTTAAACTAGAACAGGCTGATTTTCCAACAGGAAAATCAAATGTCTCCCCGTGCGCACTTACTATTGTCACCCTTATTTTTATGCCCCCCTTCGAAGAAGGTGTGGCACATAGCTTTGCACATGTCGGTCAGTAGACTGTGGTTTCGTACAATAACGCAAGAAGTTTTTGAGCGAGGACTTTGATACTGTACAGGTGTATTATTCTAGTCAAAAGCTAGGCAAAATTTGAAGATGGGTGACCTTGACGTTATTTCCAAGGTCACGGTGGTAGTTGAGTTAACTTTGGTTTCCGCACAATAGCTGAAGAGGTGTTTAAGCTAGTACTTTTATACTGCACAAGATTATAGTCCATCTTTGGGGCTAGGCGAAGTTTGAAGATAAATGACCGTGACCTCATTTTAAAGGTTACAGAGCCACTTTACTGAATATGGTTTCATGCTTTCTGCATGATAACTTATACCTTGGAGCTAGGACTTCTATATTGCACAGCTTTATGGGTCTCTGTAAGGGCTAGCTTGTGTTTGAAGATGGGTGACCTTGACCCAGTTTTAAGGGTCACAAAGAGATTGTAGATTTTCTGTGGTTCTGCACAATAACTCAAGACGTTTTTAAGATAGGACTGCGATACTTTACAGGTCTATAGTTCTTGCTAAGAGCTAGAAGAATTTTAAAGTTGGGTGACCTTGATTTAATTTACAAGGTCACAGTGTTACTTGAGGTAATTTTGGTTTCCACATGATAACTGAAGAGGTGTTTAAACTAGGACTTTTATATTGCACTGGATAAGTATCGGTATTCGGGACTAGGTCAAGTTTGAAGATGGGTGACCTTGACCTAATTTCGAAGCTCACAGAGCCACTTGTTTGAATACTGTTTCTGCATGATAACTTGCATTTTAGAGGGAGCAATTTTATCTTGCACAGCTTTTTGGTTGCCTGTAAGAGCTAGTTTGAGTTTGTAGATGGGTGACCTTGACCCAGTTTTGAGGGTCACACACAGACTGTAGACTTCCTGTTGTTTTTCGCACAATAACTGAAGAAATTTTTGAGCAAAGACTTTGATACTACACCGCTATACAGCCCTTGGTAAGGGCTACAAGAAATGTAAAGTTTGGTGACCTCGATCTTAATTCCAAGGTCACATATTCAACTGATTTAACTTTGGTTTCTGCATGATAACTGAAGAGGTTTTTAAGCTAGGACTTTTCTATTGTACAAAATCATAGTCCTTATTCTGGGCTAGTCGAAGATTTAAGTTTAAAGATAAGTGACATTGATGTATGATCAACTTTCACTAATTTTGTATGGTCACGAGTGCCCCATCTACCACTATCAATAGGGTAGCGAGGGCAAGGGTAATGAGGGCGGGGGGCATCTATGTTTTACAAGCATATCTTGTTATAAATAGACATGCCGATTCCAATGATCAACAGATATGGTGAAGGTACCCTCTTTATTGACATTTCAAAACGTTGTTTTTTGACGAAATGCCCTCGTGACCTCGAAAAAAGGCAAGGTCATACATTTGCAGTTACAAGCAAGGTATTACAAAAGTCTTTCATAGAAACATTATCACACAAAATGCCAACCTCTTTAAGACAAATCTTTCTCGAGTGCATCTGCAATAATTTTAAAAAAGTGGCCATGTGACCTTCAAAACAGGTCAAGGTCACCCATCTACAATCCCAACCAAGTTGGTATTATGGTACATAAACATGCAAAATTCCAATCTCTTAAATCAAATCCTTGCAGAGTTGTTACATGGGAGTTCATTTTAGATGACATGCCAACATAACCTTGAACAATATGTCAAGGTCACCCATCTGTAATCCCAAGCAAGATCATATATTGGAACATCTTCACATAAAATTTCAACTTCCGAAGTCAAATTTTCCTTGAGTTATCACGTCCACATTGATTTTAGACGAAATGCCCATGTGCCAAATGACCTTAAAAATAGGTCAAGGTCATACATCTGCAGTTACAAGCAAGATCTTACAAATGTCTTACATAGAAACATTATCACACAAAACGTCAACCTCTTTAAGTCGAATCTTATACGAGTGCATCTGCAATGATTTTTAAAAGTGGCCACATTTCCTTGAAAATAGGTCAAGGTCGCCCTTCTACAATCCCAACCTAGTTCATAGTGTGGTACATTATCATGCAAAATTTCAACCTATTGTCAAATCCTTGTGGAGTTACTGCGTCCGCGTCAATTTTACATGACATGCCCATGTGACCTTGAAAATAGGTCAAGGTCGCCCATCTACTATCCCAACCTAGTTCATAGAATGGTACACAATCGTGCAAAAATTTCAACGCCGTAAGTCAAATCCTTGCAGATTTTTTGCATCTGCGTCAACTTTTCATAACATGCCCACATGAGCTTGAAATAGATCAAGGTCATACATCTGCAGTTACAAGCAAAGTGTTACAAATATATTACATAGACGCATAATCACACAAAATGTCAACCTCTTTAAGTCAAATCTTTCTCGAGTGCGTCTGCAATGATTTTTAAAATGTGGCCGTGTGACCTTGAAAACAGGTCATGGTCACCCATCTACAATTCCAACCAAGTTGGTATTATGGTTTTCAAACTTGCAAAATTCCAACCTCCTAAGTCAAATCCTTGCAGAGTTGTTGCACGCGTGTCAATTTTAGATGACATGCCCACGTAACCTTGAAAAATAGGTCAAAGTCATACATCTGCAGTTACAAGCAAGGTGTTACAAAAGTCTTACATAGAAACATAATCACACAAAATGTCAACCTCTTCAAGTCGAATCTTTCTCGAGTGCATCTGCATTGGTTTTTAAAAGTGGCCATGTGACCTTGAAAATAGGTGAAGGTCACCCATTTACAATCCCACCCTTAATCATATTATGGTACATAATCGTGCAAAATTTCTACCTCTTAAGTCAAATCCTTGCGGAGTTATTCCGTCCGTGTCAATTTTACATGACATGCCCATGTGACCTTGAAAAATAGGTCAAGGTCACCCATCTTCAATCCCAAGCAAGATTTTATGTAGGAACATCATCAAAAATTTCAACTTCCGAAGTAAAATCTTTCTTGAGTTATCGCGTCCACAATGCACACAACAATGTGTTGAAGATAAAGAAGAAGAAGAAGAAAAAGAACAAGAAGAAACGGAAGCAACTGACGCAAAAACAATATGTCCCCCTGTTGCACTGCGAGACATATTAACCAAAGACCCTTGATACACATAACAATGATGAACAACTCCGTGGTTTTTGAGCAAGTAAGAAGGTCAAACCTTTGGTTCCGAGTTATTTTGAAACCTAGACATGGGTTAACCAAGTTCAAGATTTTGGGACAAATAATTTAGCTTCATTTCCTTTCCAACAGCTTCTAAGAGTTTTTTTGAGCAAGTAAAAAGGTCAAACCTTTGTTTACGAGTTATTTTGAAACTTAGACATCGGGTAAACAAGTTCAAGATTTGTTTTGACAAGTGATTTTGCTTCATTTTTTTTCAACGGCTTTTAAGATTGTTTTTCTGTCAATGCTACTGTACACGTTTTAAACAATGGCAGGTACGTATTTGTTCGGCTCAATATATA
>CAXHWN010002137.1:2038600-2092600 GCA_964020975.1 Hermodice carunculata | reverse complement strand
CTGAACCAAACAAATAATGCAACGATTCTGTTTGAGGTAATTTTCAATGTAGAGCTGTCTGAGCTATTCAAAAGAACACACATAATTATTGTATTGAACTAGATTTACTCACTGAATAGTTTGACCTAAAGGTCAAAGGGTCCTACTTTCCATGGGATCACTATCGTGAATCAGTGCTGAGTACACATGGGTATGGTATGCAAATCCCTGACAACTGACACTGAACCAGTTGTGTCCTTGATTCTGGGGCATGAAAAGGTCACCATACAATCAGCCCAGCCTTAACTCTGTCAGAGGATAAAGCCAAGATTTTGTTGTTGTGCCGCACTGAGGACAATTGCAGGACTTGCTGTTACGCACATGACAGACACGTTTGCATGTGTACTGACTAGCTCATGCCACTAACTCACAATAAAATGACATCATGGGGCTCACATGGAACGTAGTGTTCTAGGTAGCACAACACGATCATCAACACTTGATTGGGAAATGGCTATCAGGATGGTATATGTTAGTATTTCTGAGGTAGAGGTCACAAGAAGGTCACAAGTCCACAAATCCACTGTATCAAGACTGGCTGCAAGATTCCAGCAGCTTTGCCAGGTTATTCAGGAAGAGTGGGATTGTACTATTTGGCAGATGTAGCGCCTAGCATTATCCATCCACAGACATCGTCAGTTCAAGTTTCGGACATTCAAGTTATCACTTAACAAACTGCTGTTGCTCTGTTTATTCCACGTTGGTTGCGCTCTCTTTAACGTTACACGATTTTTCTTTTAATGTGTGATTGCAAAATGACTGTAGAATATGGAAGTAATTTGCTTCTGTGATGTGAAAATATTAACATATCATTTCACAAGGATGTTGCAGTGTTTCATTATTTTTTTTTGTTCTGTGTAGTAGGGGTCGGTCTCTAGAAAGTTCTTCAAAGCACGCCAAAATAGCCTGCCTTAGGTTCATGAACTGACATTGTCGGTCATGGGAAACAGGGACAAAAGACAATAATAAAATCGGAAAATAACCAATGCACACCGTATCGAATTCTGCTGCAATATATATATATATATATATATATATATATATATATATATATACATATATGCATTTATAGTATCGGTAATATAATTTTCAATGAATATCAACAGATACCAAATTAAGTCATCAACAATCTGGACGTTTTAGGAGGTCCATTTGTAAGCTTTATGTATAGATTTCTGCACAAACGATTTGCTTCTTTACAAACGACTATTTCTTATGCAGTTTTTCATTCTACAAATAAAACCATGTTCAAATATGATTTGTTGAACGTCTAGTTTTATTCTATTCCTGCGATCAAATGTATGCATGTCCAGCACATTGTTAACTTCTAGCTTCACCTTTTCGTCAACCTTAACTATAGTGAGAATCTTGATGAAAGATTGAATTTCTTTTGTAATATTTAGCATTTCGTCAACAATGTCCTAAGGCGAACATGTCGGCATATTTTGCCTCCACTTGACCATGTACTTTTCAAAGTGACCTCCTCACTCAACTGCATCCGCGTGTCATGTGTGTTGTTTGGTCACAGCTCCAGCAAACAGGCAAGTTGCTCTGCAGGTCTTGGTGGCGGGTTAAGAACGCTGGCAGGGTGCGTAACTGCATTGAAAGCATGCTGTAATTTCCCGATGCTTCGTGCTTATAAAGTTGCACTGTATTACTCTTATCAAGGATCCTCTAGATAGAAAGTTCTTGCTCTTCAGAAACAATCTTGGTGAAATGGCCTTGTCACCAAAGCATTCATTTTAGGAAACAGAAACACGAGTCACTGTTCCACTGCGGTTGGTTATACGATATTTGCCCATGTCAATACCGACGCCGGCTTCCTTGTAAAATTTCCGAAACATTTCAGTGATATCCTTATCACTAATTGAAGCTGCACTAAATTGTCGATGTTGAAGTTTGTCTTTAGCCGCCAACATTTTTTCTAAAAATTCACCTTTCTTTGGAAAGGAATTTTATCCAAATACATCTAGCAAACCTTAGCTAAACATCGCGTATTTTCTGGATCTTCACAATGTATTATTTGTTTTAGGTTCACGTTCTCCTGTCAAGGCCAACCTGTTTTGTTTTAGATGCAAGTTCTTCATATATGATGCACCCAAGTCATTTTCTGGGTCAAATGTGATTTTGAACATATATGCCACGCATTCTGTATGGAAACCATGCTTCCACCGTCTGTGCGGTAGGTGAAGAAAGCACACAAATCGGAATACAGTAGTCCCTCTTTTGAGCCACAGGAGCAACCAGCGGAATGTTTGTCATCTATATTTTAAAGCTTTTTTTGTGTGTTATTGCTATATTTGACTTCCCCCGAACCGTAACTCACATTAAGCTGAAACTTGGTGGATATGCTCCTCGTGGAAGGGTCAAACAAAGTTGTTCACTAGGTGGCACTACTGTGGATTCCTGATTTGTAACAAATTTTTCAATTCGGATATTCATTGGTCAATGCAGCTTTGCTATTGATTACTATGTTTGTCAACAGGCATTATAATGCTAATTCATGTTTTTTTACTTCTCCGAGACTGTCATCCAGATTGACTTCAAAATTGGTGTTAATTTACCTTGGGTGGCTTTTCTACCATGTTTGTTCAAATGGCCACGCTCCAGTGATTTTTGGATTTACATGATTTTCTAAAAAGCAAATCTAAAAATCTCCACAACTGCTCACCCAATTGGTTTGATATTACATAAGAATACTCCTAGGGATTCCTTGTTCTTAATTTTTTCACAAGGTGCGCTAGAATTAAAAAAAAAAATTAGGGAATTTCGTGTGTTTTCGTTACTTCTCCTCCAGGACTGTCTGTCAAATCAAGTTGAAACTTTGTGCATCTTTTCCTTGTGAAAGGGTTCAGGAAAGATGTTCACTAGGTACTACTGCTGTGGATTCCTGATGTTTTTTTTTTTGTTTTTTTTTCAATTCGGGTACTTATCGTTAGATGCACCTTTTTTGTTGCTTACTATGCAAGTCATGGGAATGCATTGTGATGGTAATTCACATTTTGGACTTCTCTGAAGAAACTGTCCGTCAGATTTGCTTCAAACTTGGTGGCAATGTACCTTGGATGAATCATCTGCTAAGTTTATTCAAATGGTTATGTTACATTGATTTTTGGAATTTACTGATTTTTTTCAAACAATCTTTAAAAAGTTCAAATAGGAAAGTTTAACATGGGCATTTATTGTAATGGTTATAACTTCAATACGTTTTGGCCAGATTTGTGCCAAACTTGTGGCGAATGTACTTTACATAACTGTCTACCTATTTTGCGGAAATGGTCATGCTCCAGTGATGTCTGGACCTTTATCTCATTCCCAAGGTCAGAGGATAACTGACACGGAATTTACTGTTCCCTTGATAACTTGAGATCTGTTTTGAGTTAGGACTTTGATACTGCACATGTTAATGTTTCTCTATGAAGGCCATGCTTAGACAGTACATGAGTGACACTGACCTAGTATCTGGGGTCACAGTGCAACATGCATGAATTTTACTCCTCACTAACTTGATAACTACTGGAACTGGAACCTTGAAGTTGCACATGTTAGTGATCTTCTATAAAGGTCAGACTTACTAAGTAGATGGGTGACCTTGACCCTATCCCAAGTTCACAGAGCTGCAAGTGTGATAAATGTCTAAATCAGCTGAGCATGGGCTGTGCACATGACCCTCTTGTTTATTTATTTATTTCTGTTCTTTTTGGACGAATCTAAAAAAATTCTCTGAAATTGGTCACCCGATTGCTTTGCTATCACACAGGAACGCGCTTATGGGCTCCTGGTTCTGAATTTATTCACCAGGTGGCGCTGCGATATTTTTCTGACTTTTTCGTGTTTTCTTTCTTTTTTTTGGCCATTTTCAACTTCTTCTCCAGAACTGTTTCTCAGAAAAAACTGTAACTTCTGGATATATGCCTTGTGGAAAGGCCAAGCAAAATTGTGCACTAGGAGGCACTACTGAGTCCTGCTTTGTAATATTGTTTTAGTTCGGGTACTTGTTGGTAAATGCTGCTTTCCTATTGCTTACTCAAGTCAATGAGCATTCTAATGCTTATTCACATCTTTGACTTCTCCGAAACTGCCTTTCAGATTCACTTCAAACTTGGTGGCAATGTACCTTGAGTGGGTTTCTGGCAGATTTGTCCAAATGACCATGCTCCATTGATTTTTAGATTGTTTATGTTTTTTTTTCTGTGCTTTTTTTTTGGGGGGGGGGGGGGCAAATCTTAAAAATCTTATCCTCTGAAACCGCTCACTCGATTGCTTGGATATCTCACAAGAACACTCCTTGGGATCCCCTGGTTCTGAATTTGTTCACCAAGTAGCCCTGCAATTATTTTCTAATTTTCTATGTTATTTGTTTATTATTGCCATTTCTGACTACTTCCGCAGAAACGTTACTCAGGGTCCTTTTTGCAGATTTGTTTCAATGGACACACATTGATTTTTGGATTTTTAATGAATTTCTGTATTATTTTTGGCGGAAATTTGTTAATAATGGCAAGGGTATATGTGTATGTCAACTGAGCACAGGACTGTAGAAGTCCTCTTGTTCTATAAACTAGTTAAAGCAGAAGCAAAGAACTGGTTATTATTTTTATAAATTACTTTCAGCAAAATGTTTTTGTTACATCTGAGCAGTCGTTCCTTCAATTTTTTTAACTTGCTCAACAGCCCTAGAGGCCCACATATGCTTTGCCCCTTCTTTTAGCCCACCAGGCCTTGTGTTATATTTAGGTCTATGGGATAATTCAAATCGCCCATTGTTTTCGGCCTAGAAGTTTGCCAAATGGCCCTATCAACGTAAGCTTTAAGAGCCCACCTGTTGTTTGCTTTGTTTTTTTTTTCACACGCTGTTATTGATTTCCTTTTTTAGTTCTTCATTTGTCAATGGTTGTCTGAATTTGCCGTCTTAGGGAGCATAGAGATGATTCTTGTCACGCCACGGTGACATTACAGCTGTTGCCTTTCAATAGTGTCAAAGTCTGGAGAAATGTTTCCAACTAGAAAAGAAACTTTGCTCCAAAGAGAATCTGTCTGTGTGCCTTCAAAAGTTGAAAATATGGCTAGATGAAAATTTCAAAGGTCCAAATGACCTTGACCTTTAACCTATGGCGGTTGCAATTAAATTAAGAAATGTGCATTGTTGCAATAGCTACAGTGTGAGCCCAACATGAGTGAAATTGGATCAAAATTAAGCAAACTATGGGAAATAAAATTTCGAAAGGCCAAATGACCTTGACCTTTAGAGGTCACACGTAAACTACAAACATGTGCAGCGTTGCAACACCTATAAGTAGAGTCCACCATGATTAAATGGGATCGTTACCTGCACCATTAATAGTTTTAGAGGTATTCAAATTCAAAATGCCCATAATTTACATAATTTTCAACATATTTTCTCCTCTGTACTAAAAATCACAAATTCATTGTATTTGTGTCTTTTTTCCCAGAACCACTTCCTAGTAGTCAATACCCTATTCCGCAGTCCGAACTCTTTACTCTCTATAAGCTAACCTGTCCCTGTCTAAAATATATACATACGGAATTACTATTGTCCATATTGCACACGTTCCGCATTAAACTTTTGACATAGGCTGTATCAGCCCAAATAAATTAAAAGGTCTTCAGCGGGTAACTACTCAACATGTTTTGGTGCATTTTACCCGTACATGTCTCTCTCAGTAGCGGCTCCTTGTCTAAGCTAAATATTCAGCGAAGACAACCCACATAATAAAGAATGAATATGGAAGTGGCAAATGATGAATCAGCTAAATACGTGAAGTTTTGCTTATAAATGCAGAGCTTCATTATGAAAGAAGAATACCTGTCAAACAAAAAAAAATTACTTAATTTGTATAGTACAGGTTCAGATAAGAACAATTTGACTTACCCCTGAACCAATTCGTACCCTTTCTAGCTGGACAGCTTAACATAGTTAAACCACCCGCCAGTGTATAACAGAAGTGGAAAGACGTTGGGGCCTTATATTCAGTCCCAGTGATAATAAAATAAACAGCTGCAGCTAGACCACCTGTACAAGCCAAGGGAAAACCTAACATGGACTCCAACAATGGACATCCTGCACCAGAAATGTAAAACAAACTCTGTGATGTCACCTACCTCTCAAACAATTAAGCTCTATTTAACTGCCAAACCTGAGTCAATGTATCAACGTAATGTGTCAGGTTTGTGACATTTGAGAAAATACTGTCAACTTTGAATAAATGTGCAGTTAGGCATGTCAGAAAAGAATGGAAGTCATTAGCATCTATGTCAAAAACATGTTATCAAAACAACTTTTCTTAACAGGATTTGAATTACAACTAGGCAAGCTTGTAACTGTTGTCAGTAGCTGCTTGCTTCCTATAGCCCCTGGGGGTTTGACCTAACAGTCATGTATAGACCTATAATAAAGTTTCAAGTTTCTGAGTATAATAGTGTCTGAGAAAACTGGCGAACAAAATTTTGGTGGTAAAGAAAAAAGAAAGAATCACCTGTGTCAGACCTTCAGAAGGGTACCCAACTTTGGTGTTAAATTATGCATTGGTGCCAAATTCTACATTTAAGCCTCCGTTCTCGTTCATATTGGCAATATTTCCCATTTTTTTCTACCGCAAAACTGTCAAATATGCGAAACGTGTCAAGCAGAATAAATCACTTTATTTTGCTTTCACAGTATCATGTAAGTGAATAATTACTTTTGGCACAGAGTTGTGTCGTTTTGCTTCGTTCGTTCCACACAAGGTACAGCGCATATATCTATACTGAATGATAGGAACGATAGGGTGATCGATAAATGGGATGTTAGATAAACTGTCAATTTTTTTCCTTATGTTCTGGGGGCTGATTATTAGCAGCTATGAGGGTAATTCATAACATTGACTTAAAGTACAGCGTTTTGTGAAAGCATCAGCCACACTTTATCAAACTGGGAACCCAGGAAAATTTCTCCATTTTTATCCAGCAACCGAAAACAATCACCAGCATTTGAATCTTTGTACAGAGACTTTGATATACATTTAGGCCCAGATGTAGGTATAATGATTATTGATGCATGTTACTATTATGTAGATGTCATGGAAACTAGTAAGGAGACAACATACTATATTAGATACGGTATGTAACCTCTCGACAACCATTGCTAAGACCTCTGTGTCTGGCTAAATTACCCAACTCAAATGAGTTGGGTTACACCCTCGATTGTTCATACAAACCTGACCATTCTGGCTGCACCATCTCTCGGCTCCTCTTGGATGTGGTGGTGACTCCAGGTTGGCATGCCTCAGGCAGGACCTTGTGCATGAGGAGGTAGCTTCAGAAAACCAAGACACAATTCCCAAGGTCACAGAGCCACCAGGTGGCACTGCGATATAGTGAGCAACTTTTTTTCACCCTTTCACAAGAACCACATTCCCACAAGTTTTATCTTAATCTGAGTGACAGTCCTGATTAAGTAAAAAATAGCAAAACCACACAAAAATGATAAAAAATGGGGAAAAAATTGCAGCGCACTGAAATGCGACTATTTGAACAAATGTGATAGAGACTCACCCAAGGTACACTGCCACCAAGTTTGACGTGAATCTTGATGGCTATTTTCGAGAAGTTGAAAATGTGAACTGTGGATGGACGGATAAAAGACGCATATATAAAAGTGGTCCTCTGACCTTCAGGCTAGATCCTCATGTGCAAATATTTAAGTACTGGATCAACAGATCTCAATTAACCACTGTAACAATGACTGATTCATCAGTTCTCAAGTTACGACTCAAAATACTTAATACACTGAAGCAGTCATGCGACATAGACCTTGGGTCAAGATGAACCATGTGTATCTCAATTTAACCCTTACATAGAACCAGGATATTCAAAGATCAGTGCAACCCGTTATGGTGTTTTGTGATTTTGAATGTATCACATCAGTGTGAACATTGTTCTCTGTTAAGCTTGCAGTCTTGGAGGGCAATTAATGTTTGTGAATACCAAAGTCTTCACTTTCATATTTCTGATGCTTTCACTTTGAATGCAAAATGACAGGAGATAGAAGCCATATGTCTGTTTGACGATTCATGGTTTCTCAAAGTCAAAACGAACAGTACCAAAAGGAACTCCAGGCACTTACCATGGGATTGGGATCTGCTATTACCAAGATATAAACAGTATGTCAGTAGTTTGACATAATAAATTAAAAAAAAAGAACAAACAAAAAACTCCATATGTGCTTTCCTACATTCGTTTGATGGTAACCATGGGATCCATCATCACTAGGGTGTAAACAATAATATGTCAATTTGACCTGTCAAGTTCATTATGGTCAAAATTAACAACTTGTAAAGAAACCAAATAGGTACTTTGCTATTTGTATTGAATGATAACCATGTGCCTTGGATCCACCAGTACTGAGATACAATATGCCAATGTGCTATATTTGCTGATAGCTGTGCCCTTACCAATAATTGATGATTCTGAAATTAGTTAAAAATCAGGAAATGCCAGTAGCACCATGTAATGAAAATTTGAAATGGAGGTCGAGTCAGGGTAGATTCCCACCAGGTTTTAAATGAATCCAGCTTGTGAATTTGGCGAAAAAGATGTATATAGCAAATTATGCACAAATGCATTGTGTGTGTGTGTGTGTGTGTGTGTGGTGTGTGTGTGGTGTGTGTGTGTGTGCATTGGAGATCCCTGGACCTTCATTATTGAACAAAATGCAAGCCTATGGGTCACTAATAGTGTGCCTTTGTAATTGTGAAGCAATCAGCCAAGCAGCTTCGGAGAAGATGTTTTTCAAGATCCTTCATCATGAAGAGATGATAATCATAAAACTATCTGAGGGGTCACTGGAGCATTACTATTCATGCTGGAGCCGAATGGCCAATCGTGGTGCATCGCAAATGTTCAATTGGTTCCACATAGTCCCGTTCAATGATTCTTTGCATAATTACCACAAGCTGGTTTATATTATTATTCAATATACACATTTATTGCTTATATGATGACCTCCATATAACCTGTGCTGACAAAGGGTAAGAAAGAAAAGCCCTTTTCAACTTCTACATGTGTGTTTTGACCACTGTTTTGGTTTGTGGCATCCAATGACTAGATGGTTTTACATGCATGTACTTTGCTTTTTGACTGCCGTGGTTCTTAGGTGCCCTCCATGTTCATGCACAGAACATCAAAGGCGCCATGCCATGTCACAGAATAATGCGTACAGCCAACTGTATGCTAGAGAAAAATTTTCTATGTGCCAAGACTGACAACTATGTTGCAGTGACTTATTCTAAACATTTAGTCGGATATCAGAAATATTAAAATAAATGACAGCATAGAATGGCATAGCATGTAAAACAAATGCAAACTAACAAACTTGATACCATTAATGGCAATATAACTAACACACAATGAATAAAGCAACATAGGCTTATACAGCTCAGAACTTGTCATGTCCAGTAATGTGGTGTATGGCCACCCTCAGCATCTTAAGCTGCAAGGCATCATAAGTCCATGAATAATCAAAGCTGCATCATCTTGTGCCGATGAATGTGGTCCATGCTTTCTGGTGGGGCTGCTGAAGCTGGTGGTGGTTGGTGGACACTGGATACATTCTCTGAGCTTGCTGCTGGTCAGGGTCGCCCCACACATGCCTGACGGGATTTAGCCTAGGCAAAAGGCTGGAAATGGCAAAATGTTAATTCTCTCTATCTGCAGAAAATCCATAGTCAGTTCAGGATGTGGTGTAACATTTTTCTGCTGAAGGAACTGGAGCTGGAAGCTTTATATGAAAGGAACAGTAATAAGCTGAAAGATCTCATTCCTGCAGCAGGCTCCAGTTTTACCAATAGGATGGGCTATATAAAAGCCATTATTTCAGCAACAGGGTCTGGCCTTGAGATATGTTATGCACCCTGCTCACTGGAAAGGACTATAGTGTCTCCATTATATGGTTAGATGCCTGATACACTCGGCTGAAAAGAAAGAACTATGCTCTTATCATAAGAGAGGGCTACAGCCTGAGCACTTCAGAGCATAACAGCACAACCATAAAACAAAACTACATTATGACCCCCTATAGTCTGACCATCAGAGAGGGCTACAGCTTGCCCATAAGAGAGGTCAAACAGCATGATCATTAGAAAGTACCTCAGTCTGACCATTGCAGAGGGCTACAGTCTGCTCATGAGAGATGTCATACAGCATTATCATTAAATAGGACTACAGTGTGACCATTAGACAAAGCTACATCCGACCCATGAGAGCGGTCAAACAGCATGCTTTTTAGAAAGTACTAGAGCCTGACAATTAGAGAAGGTTACAGCGTGTCTGGAAGAGAGGTCTTACAGCATGCCTGGAAGAGAGGTCTTACAGCATGATAAATAGAAAGGACTACAGTCTGACTGTCAGGCTGCCCGCTATCCAGGTGATACAGTATAAACATCAGAAAGGACTATACTATGGTCTTACCATTAGAGTGGACTACAGTATGCCCACTAGAAACATGATACAGCATGATAATAAAAAATGACTAATACCTTATGGTTTGACCACAATAGAAGGCTATTGTCATGTTTGTGTGAATGAATGTTTTGGGTCACAGTGAACATTGAATCTTGATTTCTCTGTAATGATTGTAGTATCATGGCCAGTATAAAGATACATGGCACAGAATGCCATTTGCAGTGGTGACTGGGTAACCCTCAATCCCGTCCCCTAGCTCAGTTTCCTCGATGAAATCCTGTATGTACAGCATATATCATTAACACATAGCTAGAATGAAAATGTCATTTACCTGAAGTGACCCATGCAATGTATGAGTTGTTCCTACTCTCAAACAGCTGTTTCAGTTTGGCCGAAGAAACTTGTTTTTCTAGTTCTGTCCAATATAACCCAACCCTTGCTCTCGATGCTAGAGCCACTTTCTGGCTCCAGTGTGCGTTACAGCCCAGAACAGCAATTATATATGGCTTTTCGATGCCTACAAAATCATCCAAAGGGCCCCACTCTATCTCTGTATCAGAAGTAATAAGCCCTGTTGGCATGGTTTCTGGTGTAACGGCACTTTTATCAATTATAATTCCTATATCGGCATCGCTTACACCTGTATTCAGCAGCTTACGTTCCAGGCCATCCATATGGTCTTCAAGAGCATCAAAGTCATATGAACAACTGACTTTTCTTTCCGGTTCCTTCCCTTTGTATTTGTGTGCGACCATATCTTCAATGTCCTTACCAGTATACCCATTGTCATTAAGTATATTGTTGGGTATCAGTACTTTGATGAATTTGCTGATTTCAATGGAATTGCGACTTATTTGTTTCAGTGTTAAGTGGGTATCAAAGTTTATAAATTTCTGAATTGATTCCAGTTCTTTTTGTCCACCTTTTCCAAGAGCTTGAGTTGGGTCACAGATCAGTAACATTTTCTCTATGTTTGTTTGAGAAGCCAGGGTCTCTAGTTGTGTCAGCCATATGTTTGATGGTCCTGATGTGTTGAAAATATGCGGGTTTGATTGTTTCACTATTTGGGCAGACTGGGTTTTGATAAATGATTGCATGGAAGATCTTGGGTTTTCTTCAGTGATCTGTGTGTCACACGGCATCACTGTTGAAGCTACATGAGACGTTTTAAGCATTTTGCCATGAGTCTTGGGATGCATCTTCTCCTCATTCACATTTGACATAGGCCTGTCTCTTTTTTGGCGCCCATATATAACTTCAGGGCTATCTCTATCGTTTGGCCTGTCTTTATCTTGGTTTTTATATGGTGTGAGCTTTTTTTCCACAGAGGAATAGTTTTGAGCATCATCAAGTATCCACCATCTGACCTCTTTAAATTCAATAGGTAGCTTTTCCCATGTCAGCATGTCACTTATAGTGGTAACTTGACACAGAGGTTCGCCTGCGTTGGCATGACCCCATGGCAACATTATTTCTCTACAAAACAAAAAATCCTAGTCACACACACACACACACACATATATATATATATATATATATATATATATATATATATATATATATATAGATAGATAGATAGATAGATAGATAGATAGATACATAGAGAGAGAGAGAGAGATAGAGAGAGACACAGAGAGAGTACATTTCCAAGGTACTACCTCCTAAATGAAAACCGTTTCTATGTTAATACCACATTTTCAGACCCATATGGTCTGAATAGGGAGATCCCTTCAGACACTCACAGGCACACGGACACACACAAAGGCACACACACACACACACACACACACACACACACACACGCAAAGGCACACTCCTACACACATAGTTATACAACTATGTGTTCATATTTAATGATTTATTATGACTATACAGATAGTATGATTATAATTAAAATTTCTTTAGCAGAAATCAATGGTAGGCATCGTGGCAACAAAATCATTTTGTATACCACCCAATGAGGGCAAACACCATGGAACTGTTGCCAAGATACCTAGATGTCACCAGGAGCACTGGCCCCAGCAATCCGTGCACGATGAAGAATGGGGTGAGTGCCAGTATCAGTGACCTTAGTTCCGGCACTGTCCTTTGTTCACTGAACGTGCCACAGCAGGCTATACATACATGTGAAGATCGAATATTGTCTATATTAATGTAACAAACGAAACAATGTACTCTCTGGCTTTTAATGCAAATGCAGGATGTTTCTAATTTTTCCTCCATTGGAGCCATTCGTGTTTGACGTATCAGTTTAGAGACATAATATTCATGCACACAATATCCCTCGTTTCTAAAACGTCACTTTATTTCCAAATTTGGACATTTTCGTTGTTTAATTAATGGATGTGAACAATCTCGAAAGAGCAATGTTTACGTCTTATTAAGGGCAAACTTGAGGATTTCCTCTGGCCTGAATGCAGGCAGACTGTTGACAGGTGTTGGAATTTCTTAAAAATTCCTTATTACATATACTCTGGTTTGTGTTCTCCCTTGTTTTATTAGCAAAATAGCATAGAAATTGGTTCTCTAAGTGTTGTCAAAAGTTTGTCATTTTAAGGAATTTCTGTTTATCCATTTGTATGAACGATTTCAGCCTTGTTGAACATTACCCGCATTATCATAATTGGGAAAGGCAAACTGTTCATTTTCTCAATCGAGCTGCTTTCTCTAAGTATGTTGATGTGAGATCTAAAGTATTTTGGACTCTAAATGGCATTATGTGAGACCTAAAATAAAACATTCTAGCCTTTGAATGACGTTCCCTTCCATGGGTTTTATGTGAATATATAAAGTACCATATGACACCAGTTATCTAAACTCTTTTGACAGCTTACACAATGATGAGATCTTTGCCTAGGACAGCCATCAACATGACTGTTAATTTATATGGTCAACAGTTGCATTCTGTGCATTGCTGTATGTCCAATATTTTCTGATCATCTGATAGTTTATCTTAAAGTGTGCTTGATATTGTGGGGCATCTTGCGAAATAGGATGTTGTTAGGGACTATTGCTTATTTTATGGACTGTATTTACACACATGACAAGTGGTAGATTCAACCGTCTGATGTCCAAACAAATTGTCAAAATGTATGTAACTTCTTTCAAACTCTTTACGTATGTACTGATATAAAAAATTAAATACAACAAAAATCACTCACATAACAATGTTTAATTCAAGTAGTGACTTTTTTCAAGGATGAAAATAATATACTACATATGCAAAAGTACAAGTTTCCTACTTTCAATGAAGTTCAAAATCTAATACAAATATGAATAGCCATTGTTACATATTTTAACTACATAAAGGAAATTTATATTGGTTTTGAATCACGATAGAGAGCATGGCTAGTGTAAAGTATATTTTTTGAAAGGGGAAAAAGAGAAAATGAGAGATTTTTTCTTTTGCAAATCTTTCAAAAAGCCAATGAAATATCTTATAAGATGAACAACTTCTTATATTTGTTTAAAAAGATACTACATCAAAATGTAAACTGAACTGGATTTTGTTAATGTATCGATATTTTTGATGTGATTGACATTTCAGGAAATATATGAAATCACACTCATTGTGAGCATTTAGCTACAATCTATACAAGAAGGGTCAGTGGTCATATTCCAAACTGTTCTACGCTTCTCCAATAATAATATTTAGGAAAATGATGTTTTGTCACAGAACACTGTCACATTTTATGAAATTTGATTGTTTCAGGATCACTGTTTTTTTTTTGGGGGGGGGGGGGAGTGATACATATTTTGATAATATAGCCTTTTTTGGTTTGCTGTTATATTCGAGTTTTTGTGTTTTTATGTCATCACATAACCTTTTGTCCTTTCAGTACTAGTGGTCAAAGCATACCATGAAGTTTAGTTTGCTCAAGGGCAGCCTCTTGACACCTGTATGTTAAATTGCTGTTAGCTGTTTATGGCTTTATGTTGAATGTTTGCCGTCAGTTGAAAGCTATATGTTTGATGGTTGCTAGACTCTTGATAGCTATTTACTGTTTGCTAACCTGTTCATAGCTGTATGTCCAATGTTTGTGACCTTATTATACAATCTTTATGGCATTTCGATAATGCTCTCAGCAACTATTGTTATGATCTTAATGTAGGCTCAGGGTTGAATTTTCTCCACATTGGCTTTCAACCTAATAAAATGTTTGTGTCAGCCTTCAGTATGCAGCGTTTAACAGCTCATTTGCAGTCACTAAAATTGTTACCTTTATCATTGTGTTCATCCCTTTTTTCAAAATAAGCATTTTTTCCATCTGACATGCCTGGAAGCCTACTTTACATTATAATCAAGCATGGACGTCACAAGACAGTTCCATGGCGATGCACAGGCTACCTGACAATTGTAACGTTTCCCTCTCCGTAGCAACTGCAAATTCTTCAATAAGATAACTTTGTAAATTACATAACGAAATAAGCTGTATTGTAAGCCAGTTTAGCCTGCATGATGAGTAGTGATCCATTAAATCAGCTGAATTGTCAGTGAGCTTAGCTTGTATCATGATCAGTGGACCACTTATTCAGCTGAGTTGTCATTCACCTTAATCTGTCATCTGAGTGGTGATCTATTAAAGTTCTCCCTGGCTTAGTACTTTACTTTCTTATGAAAAATGAAGCAGTTGAATTGCTATCGCACTTCGTGAATAAAACTTGCCTTTGCTATGACGCAATATACGCTTTATTCCAATTCTATCATGTGGAATTGCGTCTAATCTGGTGGCCCTGTAACCCAGTATGGGTAAGCAGCCGAGGAGTACCCATTTTTTAAAATTTTTGTTGAACAAATTTCCAGATAACTCCTCTACCTTGTGCTCTGCAATTGTTGACATTGTAAACAAGGGGCGAAAAGAGTATTTCATATATTACATGTATGTTAGTAAATATGATAATTAGTGCTTCAACTTGTCGGTGTACCACTTCCACATTCTTATTATTTGACCGAATTTTAAGTCTAGGTCGGGACGACCTTACCTAAAAGGGGAGAAGGTGTAACCCAGTGTGCGTTAGCAGCCAAGAGGTACCCATTTTTTGGGGGGGGGGGGGTTGGTTATTTATGAACACTTGTCTTACAACGGCATCTGAATGATCAAGTCTGTTGTAATCTTGTTTCAGGCAAGTAGCCACACAGAGCCACCTCATGGCAAGTGAGGATACTACTGCATACTTTTAATGCATATGTATATTCAAAAGTGTATGTTAATGAAGTACCAATTGTCTTAGTATATAAGGCAGCATCCCCCATATTGTCACCCCTTTGCTGTTGTAACTTTGAAGACACCGGGTGTCCCCCAGATATGCTTAAACAAGTCGAAACAAAGGAATCACCAGCTACACTTGTGATTGTAAATGTGAAAAGTGAAAACAAACTTTTCTTTTTGATATTACAGGCATGTGACTATTTTTTATATACTTTATTTTGCCTGTTTTTTTATAACGCTTGTAAGTTTAATGTGTCTCTGTAAGTGAGAGAGGCACACAGCACATGGTCACCCGACTTTTCCTTTGTTTGCAGAGGTAAGTCTCATTGAGTGAATGAGTGGGAAAATGGTTAAAATAGATTGAACAAAGTGACCAGGAAAGGATGTTTTACTGTTATTCCAAACATATGTATCATATTATGTATTTTTATTCAAGTCTACCTAGTCTACAGAATTCTGAAGTGTAGAGGCCATGTGGCCCAAGTACAGAAGTGTGAAAAATATTGTTAATTGAATATATTACCATTATGGCCACTTTTCCAAATTGATAGGCAAAACTGGGCTCAAATATTGTACTTTTGAAGATTATTTTAAGTTTATCATGTAAAGTATGAAACATCATGTTTAATTCTGTTGTTTCATTATAAAACTTAGAAAAGCAGGAATCATGAGAGAATTATCTAGTTGTTATCAAGCAAAGTTATTGAAATCATATATTTAACACTTTAATGAACTTCATACAAGTAAAATAATGTAGTTCTACAGCAGGAAACAAAGAAAAGGTTTACTTGTGTAGAGAAAGGTGAGTTATGTTAGTCGAGCAGCCCACGCTCTCCTGTAAGCTGAGATGCCCTGCCCCTGAAAGTTGCCTGGACAGGTGTTACTTCTTGACTAGGAGACAGGGCACTCCTTAGTTGGCTAGCCAGTGCTGCCTCCAAGTGGCAGAGTTTTTTATTATTTTTATAAATACCCTTTGCTGTTCTAACTTTGAAGACACCGGGTGTCCCCCAGATGCCCACGCAAGTCTAACAAAGAAATCACCAGCGGCACTTGTGATTGTGAATGTGAAAAGTTAAAACAAACTTTTCTTTTTTATATTACAGCACCAGAGTAGCTTTCCACACACTTTGAACACCAATGCAGGCTGTTATATCTGTTTATCTCTGTTGTTGCATACCTAAATTTATTTACAATAAACTTTAGTCAAGAGGATTCAAAGATGTGCTTTTGATCAAATGTTTCTACAAATTTTGCTGTAAATATCCCAAGATGGTCAGAAGGTTTGGCTTCAATAATTTAAGAGATTTTAAACTTGCCTGTTTTGCTACTCAATTTTTTATCTTTTGGCATCATTCTGTTTTAATGTTCACCTTTCAGACATTTTAGGCCAGCTTGTTTTCTGTTAGGTTAAACCCCCAGGGGCTATCGGGAGCAAGTAGAGGCATACGATAGTTACAAGCTTGCCTAATTGTACATGATATCTTGTTAAGAAATATTATATTTTCATTGCATTCTCGTGACTTAAATACAAACGACTTTCATCCTTTTCTGACTTGCCCTATAATTTTGTTGTACATATATACAAGGATTACTAGAAAGTTTGACTACAATCATTTACAGTTTTTGGACTAGTTTTGCTACTTAATTTTATCTTTTTATCTTTTGGCATCTTTCTGTTTTAATATTCACTTTCAGACATATTAGGCTTACATGTTTTCTGTTAGGTTGACCCCCGGGGGGGGGGGGGGGGGGGGCTATCAGCAGCAAGTAGCGGCCTACGACATTTACATATTTGCCAAATTGTACTTAAAATTCTGTTAAGAAAATTTGTATTGATAACATGTTTTTGGCATTAATGCTAATGACTTTCCTTCGTTTCTGACATGGGTAAATGCACATTTACTCAATATTAAAAAATTTACTCAAAATTGACAGTATTTTCTGAAATGTCACAAAACTGACACATTAGATTGATTCAAGGTTGGCAGTGAAATAGAGCTTAATTGTTTGAGGGGTAGGTGTCACTATGGAGTTAGCTTTACATTTCCGGTGCAGGATGTACACTGTTGCAGTCTTTGTTAGGATTTTTCCTTGCCTTGTACAGGTGGTCTTACTGCAACTGTTTATTTTACAATGACTGAGACTGAATACTGCTGGGCCTTAACTTACACCCCCCCCCTCCCTAAATATATTCAAAGCTTTCTATCGCCCCAAACCAATAAGTATGCATTAACATATTGAAATAATCTCGGGTCTCTTCATGTTAAAAAGTAGTTTCTGGGTATTATGGAATATCAAACAGGTGACTGCAGTTCTTTGTTACAAATTCTACACTGCACAGAAAGGCAAATTCATATTATGTGCATGACTGGGACAGAATTCCACCAAAACATATGAACATAGCTGTAGCCTTTTTCAAAACACGAAACAAACTTACCTGATCAGATTTGCTAGAACCTTGCTATAAGTCACATACAGGACCTCGTTTGTGTTGACACCCAGACTGCGAACCCATTTCACATACTCTACTGCAATCACAGTCTTACCAGTTCCTGCCAATGCCTTCAGCTGTATTACCTTCGCCTTGTCAGCTTGACATTTTAGTAAGGTATTGAGCTGCTCTACTGTCATGAGATTCATTGTTTGGCAATATTCTGTACACTCTCTGTCTGGGACAAAGGTGCTGGGGACGAATAATGCTAGGCTTGTGTATAGGGAATACACTATGGACCTACACTTCTCTTCCCCAATCTGTAAATACAATTCGGGAATCAACTTGTTCTCATGCACCTCTTTTATTATTTCTTGAAGCCAATTATCATTCTTCAGGGTCTTGTTCGTTATGACATGATGTTGTACATAGAAGGTGCATTCACACGGTTGTGAACAGCTGAGCCTCTGATCCAAATAGGGCAGTATGGTACTGGAATACTCATCCAAATCTTGTCCCTCAAAAGTAATGGTAAGTAACAAAGGCATGTGAGCGGAAGTGATAACCAGGATATGACAAATGATGCCTTTGGGCTTTTCCTGTCTCTTCTTGTCATCGTCAGTTATAATGCGTCGTGAAATATAAAGAAGCCCCTCAGTCTTCTCGTACTGCTGCTGTAATGTTGCAATCACCTTCTTAACTTTCTTTTTGTGTCTCTCTTGTCCTTTACCAGCAAGGTCCAGTAATGTTTCATATTTTTCTGGCCATATTGTTAACCCTTGTTTGACTGCAACAAATTATAAATACCACCTGTTACACTTTCATGAAATACTGATAAATAGCTGTGAAGATGCAGCCTGTATTTTGAATGTAGGCCTGCAGTTAAATTTGGAATGTATTGGCTGAAAAATTTAATGCAAAAACTACAGACATAATTATTTGCAATGTTATGTTTTTACTCCTGCATGTGCGCTACTTATTCCTCACCTATTCCCTTGGCACCTCACAAATACTAAAATATGAAAGTGAAGCACCAGCCTTTTGTCTGTCAAGATATATATATATATATATATATATATATATATATATATATATATATATATATATGTACATACGTACGCACAAATATACATACATCAGGACCCTTATCCATCAAGATAGATAATGGATGGCTCAACATCTTCCAGAGTTTACACATAGTCATATTAATTATAGCCCCTCTCACTCCCCCACCCCCACCCCCTATAGCAGTGTTTCCCACCCTTTGAAAATGACACCCCAGTTCAATTGCTGAGCGGAAGGAAAAGTTATGAAAAACCCGTTCTATGTTTGATTTTCAGTTGAAAAATGCCTCAGTCACATGGTGCTGTCACACCTGTCAGTCTGTCCGATTTATGGATGTGCTTTGCCGAGAATCATTGCTAAACAAATGTGTCCGGACTGCAGAATTGGCAGACTCTGCTTGTATTTTCTTGTTTGCAGTGCCTCACAAGTTTGATTTGGGTTGAAACTTTTAACTATAGTTCGATAATAATATACAAAGCTGAGCAATCCCACAAAAATCCATACAGTGAGCCCTCGGAATGCCCAATTTAAATTCTATACAATCTTAGCATGTTTACTGAATAGCACTGAAATTCCTTTTTTGTTTTTTGACCTCTCCTCCCAAATTGTCTCATGGTTCTCTACAAATGTAAATTGATATATACGGCCTCGATCTCCACCAAATTGTTCAGTGCACAGTGCTATTTTTTTCTGATCGTTGGTGACTGATCAAGATAAGAATAAGAGTTAATTAATTTGTACATGCTAACACCCGTATGATAGGAATACCGGCAGATCCGACATATTGACTAATATGCTGATAGTGGTGGATAATCCTAGGCCCATGGCTACTCTAAACCTATGGGATTTCTGTTTATTTTAATTTTGACCTTTAGTGTCCTTGATAGGTTTAAAGTAACATTTTCCATCATATCTCAACAATACAACAGTTCATAGGACTCAGGTTTATTCGGCTCACTTTGGGATGCGCACCCTGCTTCGTTTAAAATTTAATGCTTGACTACGCTGGGTGGATAACAAGTGGAAGAAAAAGAAATACAACACAGGAGGTGCTTGGATTAACGAAAAATCAAACTTTAAGCAAACTATAAACGCTCATTTCAGCACTGATATGACATTTTAGGTAAACGATTTGCACGGTTCGGTACAACCCATGCTATTATCACTTGCTATAGCTGTGGCATACCTTGTAAGCATTTGATGCCGTGGGACCGACTTAGTTGCATGCTGATTGGACAATCAGGCCAACAATGGAATGCATAATTAATTAAAGTCCTGAAAGGTTCAGTACAACTCGGTATGAATAGGTCTATTGTTGAACCTAGGCCCATGATCACTATCACAAATGATCCCATAACACCTGTTAGAAATTGTCTAGGCAGTTTTTTTGTTGCTGTTTGCTTTGAGTGACCTTGAAAGGTCAAACTGACAAATATGCTAACAGTTCGGTAATAGTTGACCCTCTCACTTTTCATTTAAAATGTGACGACTGCTAAACTGATACTGAATGTGACTTGAATATATATATATATATATATATATATATATATATATATATATATATATATATATATATATATATATATATACGAACGATTTATACCTTAATTTCGCCTTAACTTCATCTTATTGAGGCAAACGCCAGTCAACTCACTTTTATATACGTATGCGCGATCTCATTAAAAGAATGCTTTTACTATCCTCCTACCCTGATTGAGCACCTAGAAGGCCCGAAACGTGGTGGGGAAGCTGCTTAACCTGTGGTATTTACAATATTTGTTATTTTTGTTCCATATTCTAATATACATATACTTATACATAGTAGTAGATGTTACGTTGACATCCACCTCTACAACTTCAATAGGTAATTAAGTTCCATGTTGGGGATCTTGCACCTCACTTGATTCAACGCAGTGCTCCTCAACACTTGGTTGAACCTGTGTTGCATGACCTCTGCAACTTACCTACTGTATGAGTGAAGACAGGTATCAAAAACAGTGATCATGGTCCTCAAAGAAGGTGACCCTGATAGTATTCAATGTGTCACAGGACTACTCTAGTATGTACATCCAAAATCAGTTAAACACAGAACTGTCACAGTCTTTTTGTTGTTAAGTATTTTGTTTTAAGAAAATTGAAAATTAGAGGAACTATGAATGCCCACATCCATCAATATGTCATGCTCACTTTATGTCATTCCTGTCACTCAGTCCAATTCATGAATATGCCTTGGTCAGACCATGTTGTCACAACTCTGACTCTGTCTAACTTATGAATATATCTCGGTCACATCGTGTTGTTACAATCGTCAGTCTGTCTAACTTATGGATACTCCTTGGACACATCATGTCACGCCTCTCAGTATGTCCAATTCATGAAAATGTCTTGGTCAAATCATGTTATCACACTTCTCAGTCTGCCCAATTCATGAACGTGCCTTGGCCATATCATGTCCCACTTCTCAATCTAATTAATACAGCTTTTACAAAGAAACGTTTGAATAAAATAAAAGCAAAATACATCTCGGTATCTCAAAAACGCCATGTACTAAAATTTCAGTGATGTCCAGGGATGGCATGATGTGTCCTAGCTAGTCTGTAAACAGGTCAAAATAACTGACACATACTTGTAGGTTGCAACAGAAAAAGACTTCTGATAAATGCTTGCGTAGCAAGGCATCTTAGAAGTTATCTTTGTGAATGTCAGGTTCTATCTTTTCAAGGTATGGGAAACCAATGTTGCATTATTATGATAACAAAAATATCTTTTGCAGAAACTGGCCAAAGTCAAAGAACTACCTCGGTCTCTCTTTCCAACGTCAGCTGAGCACAAGACTGTCACAGTTTTCTAGTTTCAGGTAGATATTTTACAAATATTGTATTATCATAATGGAGAGACACCTTTGAGAGCCATGCCGTCACACATTTAACAATACCAAATGTTGACACATGCTGATTTTCTATTAACTAAATGGCATTAAAATAAATAAATGGGTCAGTTTGAGATTTAAATTTGCATTAAATGTGCCTTCTCATATATTGGAGACATCATGGTAATACATGATGATTCCATGAAGTAGAAAGCAGCAAGAGATGGATATACAATCTCAAAATATGTCTGTCCTGGACGGACGGGGAGGCATAGAAAATAGAAGAAAATTAAGTGTACCTTGTATCGTATCATCAGCTCCATACATTGTAAAGACAGTGTAATCTGCATTCGGCATTTCTACTCTTTTGTACTTCTTCATTTCCTCATCAGGAAAGCCCGGAATCTTATCCACTGAAAGAAAATTAAAAAAATAAATGAAAATTAACACACACACACACACACACACACACACACACACACATACACACACATATATATATAATGCACGAATAAATAAAAATGATGAAAAATTGATAAATAAATAAATAAATAAATAAATAAATAAATAAATAAACAAATGGTCAGCCAACTAACATTAAAATTCTTACGAGGGAAAAATATGTCATTAGCAGTTTTATATTTCTTAAAAAAATGAGTGTATGAGAGAGTTGTAAAAAAAAATCTACCCGACAATAACAAAAAGGCATGGAATCAGAGGTTCACTTGAGGAGATGAGACACCTTACAATTAATAACTGGATGATATATATGGAATTACAGTTAAATATGCTAAGAAACAAAAAGGTTAATGTTGATACAGGAAATAAGGAGATCTGCCACAATGTGTCACATTTTTCTATATCTGTTTTTAAACAAACAGAACGCAGTTGCCGACATTTAAACATTTGAGGTTTTTCCTGTTTACTCTATGTCGGATGTTCGAATTCGTATGTGTGCACAAGTGTATATATATTATGTATCCTATCGCCACCAGATCTTTCAAGGTGCTACCAGCTGTAGTATTATTGAACGAGTAACTCAGCACCAGATCTATCACGATACTACCAGCTGTATCATCATCAATATAGTATCCCCGCACTAGATTTATCAAGCTGCTACCAGCTTTAATATCAATTCAGTATCTCAGCACTAGATCTATCAAGGTGCTAGCAGCTGTAGTATCATTGATACAGTATCTCAGCATTAGATCTATCAAGGTGATACCAGCTGTAGTATCATAAAAAAATATCTAATTACTAAATATGTCCAGGTGCTATCAGCTGTGGTACCATCATTACAGTATCCCATAACGATACATGGCAAGGTGCTATCAGCTGTGGTATCATCGATACAATACTTTATAACGATATCTATCAAACTGCTACCTGCTGCTGGATCACTGATACAATATCTCATCACTAGACCTATCCAGGTGCTTCTAGCCGTAGTATCATTGATTCAATATCTCATCACTGGTTCTATCAAGATACTACCAACTGTCGTTTCTTCAATACAATATCTCATCACTAAATGTATCAAAATGCTATGAGCTGCCCTATCATTGATACAAGGTCCCATCACTACATTTATCAATGCGCATTCAAGCAGGGTATGAGTGATTCAATATCTCTTCACTGGTTCTATCAAGGTGCTACCAGCTGTAGAAACAGTTAAATGATGCCTCAGAACCGGATCTCCCTCTTTTCACCATTTGTGGTATAATCAGTGCCATGCTTCATTATTACGCAACTTATCGGGTTATTGCCTCTACACCAAACTACCTTATCATTATATCCCTCTAAATGAGCTATCAGCACTCGGAAACATCATCACTACATCTCCCTTGTTTCTGCAAGCTGTAGTAACATAAATATCTCATCTCGTTGCAAGACATATCTGACATCAGTTGTGGAGTCATGAATGAAATACCTCATTACTAGATCTCCCTTGCTTCTGCACACTGTGGTATCATCAACACCGCATTTTGCTGCTAGATATATATTGTTGACAGAAGCTGGGGTGACTACACATCAGTACAACATCCCTCTGATTAATATTAGCCGTGTACTCATCAATTAACTACGTATTACTAGATTCCTATACACTTCTACCAATTTTAATATAAACATCACAAAGCATTATTGCGAGATGTATATATCTGCCATTAGCTGTAAAATAATATACACAATACCACTTTATTAAATGTCTGTAGCTGCTGGCTGATGTAGGATCAGCAAGACAATAATTCCTTATTATATCTCTCTTGCTGTTTGCAGATGTAGTATCATCATTACAAACCCTCGAATTGTAAGTTATATTGTGATTATGAGAAAATGATGGCTTCGTCGTAGGAAAAACTGATATATGTGAAAATGTTTTGGAAATATATTAACAACAAACCTACCTTTCATTAGTCTTTTTATCTTTTTCATCCTTTCAGTGAACTCATCACGGTGTAATTGTACAGGCTTGCCATCATTATTCAACACAAAACATCTCCAGTGTGGCGATATTTTTATCATTTCATCAATTAGTTCTTCTTTTGTATCAGCCTTAACCTGTAAATTGTGCTTTGTGAAAAAGGGAGGAACTAACAATGGGGTGCTTGCAGGTAGTATGTGGAGATAGCAGGTGTTTTCTTCAGCAGTATTTCTACTGAATTGAAACAGTCTCTCACAAGTTTCTCCAATGAGCTGTTTCAACATGGAGAGTAACTTGTTTTTCCATTTGTCAAATGTTTCCGCATCGATATCCTGACACTGTATATTCAATAGCTTGATGTATCCTTTGACCTTTGAGCTGGCTATAGCACTTGCCAGGGTTACAACTTCTTTCAATTCCTCCTCTACTGATTGGCCATTAATGTGCACAGTAGTTGGTCCCATCCTGTATGCTGCCTTGGATGGCGGCCATGGGTCAAACTGGTCTGAAAGCAAAGTGGTATAATATAAACAAGGAATTTTTCACTGGTGAATTAATTCAGCGATGTGTACATAACTGTTCCCATGTGATATGCTGCCCTTAAAAGGTGGCCATGGTTCAAATGTAATCTGACCTGACCTGAAAGCAAGTTTAAATAATGTACATAGCTGACTAAGGTAATATCCTCACATAACGTACTTTCTCATACTATATACACCAGACAACAAAGTAACATCATCATGAACAATTCTAAAAATAAAATTAAAAAATGGTAACGTAAAGGAAGTGACTTTCAAGGAACCAAATATATTAAACTCTATACTGTTTAAAGAAATCTGTCTTATCAGTCTATCAAAAGTACAACCAGCGCCTTTATATAACTGAGTTCTACAAAACATATCCTGCATGAATGACTCAATTTTTCAAAGGCTTATAAATCACGAAATTCAATAACTTAAATATGTTATCTGGAACAATAAGGAAGGCTTGTAACAAATAAAATATTGAATGTGTTGATTCCACGTAAAGTTGAATTTGCCATAAAGTGTATAATTTCATTCCAGTAGCTCACAAAATCACCACCCACATCCATAAATCCCAACCTACCAATGATAGTAAAGTTAAATAGAGCAAAACACAGAGATTCGAGATTACCAAAACCTGAACATTCACATTCCAATACCAATTTCAAGAAAAAAAATTCACTCCTGACTTGAGAAAGGCAGTTATCCATAAAAGGCAACTGTTGATTTTAAACCGGTCCTCTGAGCTCTAGAAAAAGTCTTCATTTACAACAAACCATCCTTGTTTCACTGAACATATAGGCATAAGAAGAATACAATGTTTGTCTAACATTCTGTGATATATGTAAAAGGAATCCTGCTTGAACCTGAATAAACCAAAGTTCCCACATGGTCGCTTAATAAACTATTATCATACCAAGGACACAACAACTAAACATTCAGACTTCATTTCAAGTTTTGCACTCAGTTTTCATGAAATGGGCTTGACTCTTAAAACAAGGAACAAATGTCTTGATTTTTCATATAATCAATCATGCCACCTCAACATTAGGTAGTAGTATCTTTTTGGTTTCTAATTTTTTGCAATTTTTTTTCACCAATATATATGGATAACATAGATTGTTTAAGAAAGTTCCATGCATATTCTCTCTTAAAATTACATGGCTCCTGAACATTAGATACTGCAAGGATATATAAATTTTGGGCAAGTGGCCATCTTCATCTAATAACATCCCAAAACTCGACTAGATTATGACACAAGTAGTGTCATTTGCACTTGAACCGTTTCACCTCATATGCATGTTATTGGATGAAGATGGTCACTTGCCCAGTCTTATGCCAAATTTAATTCTTCTCGGCTGTCTGAATCCTGCAACAACCGTGCCATGTGCACACAAACGTTCTTTATGTGCTCTGGAAATGCCGCAAATTTATTATAGATTCCAATTTGGGTAGGAACATATTTTTAAAGGATATAAAGAGAAATATTTTATGATCCAGACACATTATCTGATCAGGGAACATGGAGATGGGAATCTCCCTGTTGGAGATGGTCATCTCCCATGGGTACTGACAGAGAAGAAAATCCCCGTGTAACTCCACTTATTAACGGGTGAACATGACCTGTCATCAACCCACATGCCATCACAGTCACCTCTGATGACTGGCACAACACAATTCTACAGTCCAGTAAGGTTGAACGTGCTGACCCATAATTGATGACGTCACAATACAACGTAACATCCAGATTTCCCCTAGCAATGTTACATGGCCATATATAAAGGCTATGCACACAACGCAGCACTCAGTTTTGATTGAACCACTTGACTGTGGAGTCGAAAGGTTGCAACTCTATGTGCTGCTGGGCATAAGATTAGAGTTATGCTCAACCTGTGGTCAATCATTACTCATTAGCCTCTGATGAGTCTAGTGAAGGACAAAACGGGTCAGGCTTATTTGGCACACCGTGTATCTGTTCTTATCAACACTTGTCTAGTCTCCTGATTGCAAGGATATATAAATGCTGATAGTAACGTTTACCAAAAATGTTAACTTTCAAACAAATAAACATACACATGGGAAGAACAACACAAAACCTTGCAATCCTGGCTTGTGTGCAAATTCTGTTGAAAGTTACTTTGATCTGTTCTGATGTTACCCATCTCATTTATTCCTTCAAACTTATTGCTCTGTACAATAGTTGTCTTAGGGTGTATGCTTTTGATCACAATGGTTGTTGCCAAGTGCATTTGCTGTGGTGTGGTCCCATCTATCTTTCATACCCTAGCAAAAGCTCGACAGGTGTCTGTTCCATTGTTCTTTTAGGTATGTGAAGGTAGAATTCAAGGATTTATTGCAGTACATAGTTATTATTCACAGGTCACAAATTTATGTCTCCAAATTCTCTCCAATTGGTACAAACTTTAAAATCAAATGTACTTGACACTCTATGGAGCTCTAAATTAAAGTGATGGTATCTTATTATCACTCGTGGTAAAATACAACCAAATATATAAAACAAGCTTTTGCAAATCAAATAGCGTCAGCCCACCCCCCATTCCCGGTCGTGTTTCTTTAAAGACATTTTTCTATTGGGACATGTGTCTGTCAGACCCAGGATAAAATTTATTGATAATATTTCCCTCTTTTTATTTTTATATGCTCATTTGGATAAAGAAAACAATCAGCTATTTGAAGTTAAATCACACTTTGTTAATATCCCGAATGCTGCTGATTAAACATAAACCTTTTACAATGACAACTTTCCACTTTCGTGCAGGCCATGTTGGAAGAAGGTATTGTCATCAATAGAATCCCTGTATAGTGTACGCTGCTATTGCTGTGTGATAAGTGTGTTTAACTTTACTCTTTGTACACATGAGTGTTCATGCAGTTCATTTCAATCAATGATTGTCAGGGCATGGATCTCGAAAGCTGAGTGACCTAGATCCTACTGATGACTTTTTTTGAGAAAAAATAATTTTAAAAATCTCAACTCAAGTTTGGTGTATACCTTACTTGTAGCTGGCTTCTCTTGAAGGCACTAAATGAGACCGCTGGTAATGTTAAATGCAATGAAATGCAATTTCAACCGACAGGGTCATCTAATATAGGCCTACATGAGACACTGAATTGTTTAAGCGTCAATTTTACCAGTTGCTCGTCTGGTGGGATTTTAGCAATGTTACAGTAGCAGCTATAGGGAGTACATGAATATAGGTCTACAGCATTAAGTGTCAATCTATTGTTCATAGATGATTTCGTGTTTGGCACCTTTACACCTAATGTTATTATATATTTTTCCATTGGTGATATTGCAAAACCAATATATCCAGGATTTTATGTGCACGAATAGCTTCATAGCTTCAAGTGATAGGATTCATTATGGTTCGTACCTGTTGGCAGTTGGATGTCAAAAGTTTCAAATTAAGTGCTCATGTGTTGCAATACATTTGCTCAAGTAGCGGATTCCTGAATCGAAGTGCAAATTCACAGAAAATCACCATCCATCCACACAAAACTTGACCAATGCTTAAATAAACATGCCAAGACTAGTGAACCTGCACAGAGGTATCGTTATCAACACAATGGTGAATCATTAAACCTACTGTGACTTACTGGGATTTAAGTAAACAAACAAACAAGTGAACCCTGGTATCTATATATGTCTATGAAACCCATTATAAATGCAAAGATGGCTTTAGGTTGCTTTTACGTTCATGCTCTATTGATTGACTATTGTCTAATGCAATAGGCCTTGGCAACATCTCACTGCTTGTCTAGTCGAATATGAAAAACTGACATTCGATGCATTGCTAAATAAAACAATAAATTATAATAATTATAATGATGATGATAAAATCTACAGAAGAATGTTAAAAGCTATGGTGACAGGTGGTTATGTAGTAGCTGTATACAATCAAGAGGCCTATAAGATGTTATTCATAACAAAAAATAAAACAATGTTACCAGCCTAAAATACGTCTGCAAATAGAGAGCAGAATAACACGGGCTAATGATGGAGGAAAAGCATTGGCATCAAGAGCAACAAAAACAGATACACGTTCAATAGTTTTTTAAAATATTACTGGCACACGTTGAATCAACAAAATTGGACATTTATCCCCTCTAGATATTTTGAAAAGGTTACAGTCATTGCAAAAAGCATTCTTGTTCAAACGAAAAACAGTGAAGACACATCCTATCGATTTAGGAGTGTGGCTCATATAAATATCATAGAACTGTTTGATAAGCTAGACAAGATCAACAAAATTCCCAGGGTTGTGATACAATTCTAGCCTGTTAATGGACCAGGTATATGCATTAACAATGTTCTGGTAACAACGATGTCTCACTCCAATCATGCAGTAATGTTGTCCTGACACTGAGACTACAACACAGGAGTAGTAGTCTCGTCCCGACCCAAGGTAATGACAAATGATATCTGTAATATTTCCAAGGGATTCGTGTTTTCGTGACCACCATATTGACCCCCTATTCTCCATGCCTGGAACAGTTTCTACATTCACAAAAACAGCATATTTTTCAAAGAAGGTCATCAGTGCCCAACGCCATGCGTCTCAAGGCCTGTGACAGTGGCATCATTTGAGCTGCATACAGACTCCAAACATCTCTGGGTTAACGTGTATATAGGTTAAGTCAGCACGATCTAGCTGTCCATTAGCTATAGAGCATCACATCAAACAGCTGGATGTCACTGTGTACAGACTTAGCTCGAGTTAATAGCAAGTCCACACCCACCTTGCCTTCCTTTCGCATATGTTTGTCAGCAAAAATAAAGACAGTATTCAACAAGGATAATTGGTCTTGCAGCGTTTTTGCACTTATTTTCCATCCAAATCTTCCCATAAAAAAAAAGATCAGTGGCAGGTAGGGAGTCCACTGTGTGGGCAGGCCCCTTTCTCCAAGACGCAAGTTTCCCTTTCTCTCAAATCAAAGACATACTATGACAACTATTCTGGAAAATTCAATTGACGTCACTACAAACTTTAGCCCAACCTTTCCATGACTTGCCCGGCAGTAGCATCGACTATGCACACTCCTCCCCATGAAATGTCAGAAATGAAACATTCAGTCTTTGAACTGCAAGGGGTTAAAACAGTGATATATTTATGTGGTGAAGAGCCCTAAAAACTATGAAAGTGTGTGTAGTAACGAGAACTGGTTTGGCAGAGTTTACTGGACATTTCTAGGAGAAAACCAATTAATGACGCTGTGTTGTCTGCAAATATACTCTTTGTGTCTTTAATTTTAGGTATGACTGACAGCGAAGTAGGCCATTGTGATCGCCCGTATGGTAATCTCGCCATTATTGAGGACGAATCATAGGTTTGCTGTTTCAATTCTGTTAATACTAGAAATTTATTGCTTTAACTGCAAGCATGTGCGAAACGAATTGGAAATTATTACAAGTTATAGTCTGTGCTTTTTTCCGTATTTTGAGAAGTCCCAACGCAAGTGAACTAAAATGTTCATTGAAACGTTTGATATTTTCAAGAAGTTATAGATAAGTGTTCGGCTTTGTGACCACACATTGAGACAAAGGTGGGTTTCATTGGTGTACATGATGTAACATGATCCATTCTTAAGCACAGCCTAACTGTCCAGAACAGTCCGTAACACAACTGTCTGCTCAATACTTCCATTTTTTTTACATACACAAGCAGCAGAGAGTGCTGAAAGTAACACCATGTGACCAGCCTGCATAAAATACATGGATTATTCTGAAAAAAAGCACATGATACATTTTACTTTGAATGTGATGGCAGCTAAGAATCACATATGCTGAGCTTATTCTGTAGATGAGCTAATATAATCTTGTACAAACCTTCGTTGGGTATAATGTGGAAGAAGCCTTCCTTTTCTAAGACTTCAACGCAACCAGCTTCGTCTTTATCTTCCTTAAGTACCCTGAAGAACGTTTTTATGTCACAGGTATGTGCCTTCTCCAGTATATCCAGGAGCTGTTCCACCTTAGTCTTAACAATACCTGGGCATTCCTGCAAAGGCACAAAGTCGTTGACTATTAAACACCTAATTTGATTTACCCTGTACCTATGAAGTGCAGATATCATTGAGAAATGATTCTGTGAGTTGTAAGGGATTTGACGTGGTTTGCTATAAAGAGGGTAAATCAATTATGGAATTCAATATGTATGTAGGAGAAGGTTTTGCACTCTCGTGATTAATTAAAGATTTTACATTATAACAAAGCATTATGTGATTATATCAGTTTATGTACAATAAGCAAGTTCCTGAATGAAGTTGGATTTTGCAATACATATACATGCAAAAATGAGGAGGGGGGGGGGGGGGGGCTTTGATGTGTTGATCCTATTCTTAAAGAACCTTGCCATCAGTTTCTATTTAATGATGTTTCAGATCAAAATAGACCAGTTCATAGGACTCGGGTTTATTCGGTTCACTTCGGGAAGCGCACCCTGCTTTGTTTACATTTTGTGCTCGACCACGCTGGCCGGATTACACGTGGAAGGAGAAGAAAGTAAAACACATGATGTGCTTGGATTTAACGAAAAAGCAAACAGTCAGCAAACTATAAATGCACGTTTCACCACTGATGTGACATTTTAGGTAAAAGATTTACACTGTTCAGCACAATCCGTGCTGTAATCACTGGCGTTAGCCGTGGCATCCGTTATAAACATATGCCGACGTGGGCCCGACTCGGCTGCTTGCTGATTGGACAATCAGGTCAACAATGGAATACATAATTAATTACGGTCCAGAAAAGTTAGGTACAACTCGGTATGAACAGGTCTATTGACAACCATGTGTTGTAATGAAGGAATGGTCCGAAAAAATGTAATAAAAAACAAATATCACATTCCTCAGCATAATATGACATATATCAGCGATATGGAGCATCACCATCATGGAGTGCTTATACATAAAGAGGTGGATTCCTGTGCTCATGAAGTCATCAAAGTACACTTTTCCAGCCTTGGGCACTGAGGCTCACTGTCATTCATAACCAGTGCATCCGTTTTTTTTTTTTTTTTGCAATGTCCATGGCAGGCAATACCTTAATTCCCCACACTTAGCATGCATGTGTTGGGCAACATTCATTTTCATAAGGTCTTGGTGTCTGTTTTTTAGAGATACTGAAGTCGAGATGTTACTTTCGGGTTTATGGCTGCCAATTTTTAGGTGTCACTGTTCGCGCTGAAGGTACACTGTTGTTAGCCAATTACGGAAGCCCCATGGAAAAATGAAAGCTTTACAATTATAATTACAAAATGGCATTCGAAAGTCCACAGGAAGTCTTTTAACTGAACACCCTGTTTTCCCAGAATTTACTTTCTTTTTCTCTGATGACAGGTTGTGTGTGGTAAACATGTATTCCTTTACCTTATGAGGAAAGAGTCTTCATTTGCTCATGAATCAAATGCTGAAACTTATGAAACCTGGCTCATCTGTGTTAAAACAGTTTACTTTAGGTCTCGCGTTGCATACAGATGATGATGTAGTGCACACACTATTTGATAAAGTGAACCTGGAGGGTAAGACTTTCCATCCTTTCTTTTTGCTTCCTGCCCAAAGAAACAAGGCCAAAGCACCAACCGTTAAATGGATATTTTTATAATGTCATCGGAAATAGGGTAACAAAAAGATTGTTTTGTCTCCGGCAATGAATTTCTCTATTTTACACACAGCAGATAGACACCAATGCCCCAGTTGTTAGCATTTCAAGCGTTTTGAGGGACTGCATGTTTGCTGCACTCACTGGCTTGCCAAAGCACATTGCTGCAGACGCAGTTAGCCCCCTTGTAGACGTAACTTGCAAAGCATCAATTTTGGGGCTGACATCCATGCGGAATAAATCTTGACTTACGTTATTTTTCATGTCCTCCGATATCAATTCCAGCACAACAAGAACATTCTCTCCATCACCCAAATTGAAAGCATCCGACGGTTCTGACATTTTTTCAAAGTGCAAACACTTGCAGGTAGAATAAGCACCCATGTGGTTAAAATTGGCGTGGTCATCATTTGGACAAGGAAGTGGACACGTGTTACATTCTATTGCGTACATGGGAGGACCTACATTTCAACACCTGTATAAGGTTCTAGCCAATCAGTATTCCACAATAAGGAAGGTAAGACGTCAAAACATTTTGATGTCAGCTATGCCCTGCGCTGACATTAAAATGTTTTAACGTCCCACCTTGTCTGATAACTTGTACTTAATGTTGTCCATGTAATGAAATCTGGGGTGTGTTCAGTATATCTGAAGGCGTGCGAGCACTTGCCTTTAAACAAAGAAAAGTTTGCAAAGGTTGTGTCTGCCAAACACAAGACAGGTCATTGGTTTTGATGTACTCATGTCGCACAAATTCTCGTGCATATTGTGGACACAACAAAGAAATCCACAAATAAATAATATCTGAGCAATAAAACGGCAACTGAAGCCCATATATTTCATACAGTGATCAGTTTAGAGCTGCTTTTAACTCCTCATTCTTACCATTTCTGCAATAAAGGAAGCCATCTTTGCATCTGCCGTTGTTTTGCCCAGGGCTGTTCATACTCAATGTTTTAACGCGCATTCAAATGCGAAGACACAACCTCGTCTATGAAGGCAAGGGGAACAAGTCTTTTTTGACAAGAAATGTACGCCAAGGTTACCTGGATTTTGGAAGAACTGTAGTTTAAGTGAGAGTGGTTCATTCTGGACATCACGGGTATGTTGATGGAAAATTCACGTTATGTTGTAAATGTACAATATCAGCCCCATTCAGTGGTAAAATATTGTAATAATTTAATAGTTGATAGTCACCACATATACTATTTTGCACATTTACTGGAAGCATGTCTTGGGACTTGCAAGGTATCTTTGCACCAGTTCTGTATATGGCACCATCCGATGGCAATGGGATGAACAAAACTTATGGAGTCGGATTTGAAATCTTAATTGCACGCCACGCCCAATACGAAGTAATGCATACATAGATATACTGCAATTTGCACAAATTGGAATGCTGCAACTTTGGTTGATATTTGTCATGAATGCTGCTATGTCACAAACCTACAAATTGAAGTTGGAATGACTATTTCTAATAGCTTGATAGTTATTCAAGAATTCAATCTTGTGTATTCACCTAATTTGCATGAATCAAAATGCTAAAACTTTGGTTCATGATTCATTGGATGCAGCTATGCCTCAAACCTATAAACTTGGCACCTTTATTTATAATAGTTCTGGAGATATTCAACTTTCAAATGTTTCAAGTGCTGCTAATGAGCATAATTTCAAATGATATAGTTTTTTATTCACTGTCTATTAGATTGGTAGGTGTAACAAACCTGTATGTACTACTTTACAGTCTGATTATATCTATAAAAGGTAGGAAGATACAGAGCTTATAAAGTTTTGATTGTCCCTAATTTTCACAATTTGAACATAACATTTTAATAGTATGCTAAACCCATTTATACTATCATGTAAAAATTGCTACATCAACACCCGATTCACATGTTTTGTAAATCTGGGGCATAAAATGGCTGCAACAAGTGAAACGTGCATAATGTTTCACCTTACAGGCACATATCATCTTGGGATTTTTCTACTCTCTATACTACAATACCACATGCAGATTTGAAAACGTAGCATTCAAACATTGGTTTTTAAAGTTTTTGAGAAAAATAAATTTCAGAAAATTATAATTGGTCATAAACATGCTTTCTTTGGTGATTCTGCTAAGAATGGTCAACATGCATTTGACTATGATGAGTTTATAAAACTGTTTGAATATTTGATAGATAACATTTACATTCGTTTTGGTGATAGTGTCTTTAGACAGGTCATAGGAATTCCCATGGGTACAAATTGTGCGCTACTATTGGCTAATCTTTATTTATTTTAACACGAGTATAATTTTGTAATGAAAATGGCAAAAGATAAAAATTACCATGCTAGATCATTTAATTTAACTTTCAGATATATAGATGATTTATTAAGTGTCAACAACAAACATATAAAAGATTACATTACATCAATTTATCCTAGTGACCTGGAACTAAAAGAAACCACTGAATCGAACATAACATGCTCATTTTTAGATCTACTCCTATTCAATGATGGTGGTATATTAAAATCAAAAGTGTATGATAAAAGAGACGATTTCAATTTTGATATAGTAAATTATCCATATATAAGTAGTAATATTCTTATCAATCCTGCTTATGGTGTCTATGTCTCAAGACTAACTGTTTCGCAAGAAACTGTACTGATTTTAAAGATTTTGCTGATAGACATAAATCACTTTTTGGAAGACTTATTAAACATGGGTTTTCCAAAATAAGATTAAAAAAGGTTTTTCTTAACTTTAAAGATAAATATCAATATGTTCTACAGAAATATCATGTTGATTTATATGAACATATTAATAAGGTATTCTCTGAGTGTCAGTAAAACACATAGAAATATGTTTATGTATATTTTAATTTTGTAGCTGAGATTGTTTTACCATGAGCTTGATCGAACTTTCAATCCTGGAACATATAATTTACTATAATTACAACAAATATAAAATGAAATAAGGACCATTTAAGTTCTCAAGCATCATGTTGAACAATAGAGGCTTTCTATTTTCTCATCCATTTGAATATAGTGACAAAATGTAAGGAATACTTACTCAGCTGATGTGAGTAATATTTTTGTAACGAATTTTAGGCCTATTGTGCTGTTTTTTCTAGTGAGAATGGAACATGGAAGAACTAAACCATGTTTCATAATAAATATAATAAATGCATCAAATTTAGTTATCCTGTGTTCACGTGGAAACTTTTTTCGGTGTTTAAATTCAAATTTTGACATGTTACGCAGTTCTAATGTAAATATAGTAGTCTGACTTAAAATTCTTAATTGTCCTGTCATTGTTTGGATGATGTCTGTGAACTATGGTCAAGTAATTACCTTTTATAACTGTACATTAACATAAAGGGTTAAATTTGTTTTAGGCCTACTTTAAATGAATGTGAGTGTTTTCCAAAGTGGGAGGATTGGGATCCCGTAAAACTGGTTTAACCCACTGCCAATACGTTGGTAACCTGTTCCAAGTCAGGTAGAAGATACTCTCATTCGTTTAAATACCATTACTGTTAGTCATGGATTCTTCTGACGACGAACACTAGCATGTCTTACTATTTCGTAAATGATACTGGATCTGACAAGGTTAAACTGGTATTCGGTTTGGTCTCATCACTATCATTGAAAACTGTTATCCACATCTCTTTTCATGGAACCCTTATATATTTGGTAACAATTTGAACATTCAGGCATTTTCTGCACATATTACAGTGCAGTAATTGTTCCAAGTGTAGTGAAACTGATGTTGTTCTTTTATAATTGTCTGATGAATATAATTTGTTATTGTGAAAGTCATGTCAGGTTGGCTCAAAGTGTTTAATGTACTCTTTCTTTGTCTCTTTCTTGTATAAATAATTAGCATCTAAATCATCTGACTGACAAGTTGAACTACGTCTGATTATAAATGAAAAAATTTAAAACTGTTACAGGAAAACAGTTATACTTACAGTTACCTTTAGGAATTTCAAATGATCCCTCCCTCTCTCTCTCTCTCTCTCTCTCTCTCTCTCTCTCTTCATAAAACCAAATTCTTTCTCTGATAAAGGTAGTAGAATTTTACAATAATTAGGACTGTTTTACAATTTGACCTTTTGAACTTTATAGAACCACGAGTTAGATGTACATTATGCTTGGCTGACTTACAGATGACTTACAATGGCATACTACATTTTTGGAATTCTAAATTATTACCCTAATAATTGGCTTATTAGATGATTTGTGGGATTATATGCTTTCTTGAACATTTAAATGTCCTTTCAAAAATACTTCTGGAAACCAACTTGAAATGTGACTGTATCCTCACAAATTTTGACTATTGTAATGCATTTTTGACTATGTTTTAATGATTTGAGGCCTAATGTCACTTGCTTCTGGCTGATGTTTAACATTTGAACCAATGTACTTACTATATTTGGAAATTCAAACACTTTTCCTTTTGAAATACTCTTAGTTTATCTCCTTTAAAACAACATCATGTCTTTAACTACATGCCTAAAACACATCAAATTATATAATCATGTTGTTTGGATTCTTATTGATGGTCATTTTAGGCCCAGAGGGCTTTTCTGATGGATTTATGTTGGTGTTGGTGTCGCTTTGTGGACTTATATGGATGATGGTGATTGTTTAGATGGTGGTTGCGAGTAGTACCTTTCTAAATACAAAATTTTATTGACATTTTCAACAAGTTAAGAACCTCCACTTACAAATTCTCTGATATGCTGCAAATTTTGGTCCCTTTTCATAAATTGTATGGTCCTGTATGTGCATAAATGATGCAACTGTTCAAGCCAATTTACTGAAATAGGCCTATAATTTCAAACAAAACATTTTGCATTCTGTCATGTGAAAACTAGATAAAGTTTCCCCCCCCCCCCCCTATGGACCTTTGCACTTACGTTTTGGTCTCTTTTGGGTAGATACGAACTATAAATTTATATGTTCCAGCTATACATACCAAGGAACATTGCCTTTGGTCGGAATTGACTTGGATTTGTTTTGTTAGGACTACGGTTTGGATATGGTAATGACACTGTCTAATATATTGATATACATGTGCATCTTTCTATGGTATGTATTGAAGTTTCAGTATTTACAGGAACATAAAAAACATTTACGTGACAATCTCTTCTAATCTCAATTATTAGGCTCACCTAATCCACTGTAATACATGACATTCACCTTCACATAGCTGTTACAAAAATGTAGTTCTGGTCTAGCTATTGAGTGTCACCTGCCTGAATGTGTCAGCAAACTTAAGTTGTAAGTTTGAACAGGCAACATCCAACTTTGCATAGCTCCTACAGAACAAACATCTCTACCATAGTACATGTACATGAACATGTTTGACTATAAATGTTCAACAACGTGCTACCATTGTGCACAAACTTACATTGTACGTTTGCACAGGCTGAACATGGATGAAATAAGATGAATATTTGTTGGAATTGGCAATGTTAACAAAAGTTATGAACGATGTTATAGATATTCAACTGATGAGAAAATATCACTGCCGGGTCTTGATGTACAACAGCTATGGGAGCTCTGCCTGCCCCAATGTATCCACTGACCATGACCAAAATCCTTTCTAATAACATTTGATCATTACAGAAAATTTTGATCTCAGTGATTTCTGCCAGTTGATTTTGAATCTCTCTGTACAAAGACATGCTTTGATTCATATTTCATTGGTTGCCGCTATGTCACTACCCTATCAATTGTAGTTAAAATGGCACCTCTCAGTCAGCACCAGCTTATTGTGATGGGGAGTAACATCAATGAGGCTTCGGACTGCATTAAAACCTCTATACAGTGGTCACCCTTGGGACCGGAGAAAAGTGCCCACTGTAGGGAGGTGCCCACCACAGAGAGGGTTGACCACTGCAAGTAGACAGATTACTAATCACTAGCAGTGTGGATGAGTACACAACACAAAAGATAGACAAGGACATGTATATGTTTATGCTGATCTGCAAAGCCGAATTAAATAAATAATAGACAAAAATGTTTCAAAATTTCTTTTCCATTGACAACTGGGAAAATGACCTGGTTTTAGAATTTAAGAACATGTATATGTACATATAAATTTCCAAATATACGTGTAAATTTTCAGCTAAATGTTTGGCCTAAAATTCCTGGCCTTTTTCTTCATGATTTAACCTGACACAGGAGTGTATGTACTGTGCATCACACTGAACCACTGAAGCAATGGTTCATTCATTTTTCATAGGTGTTGACATTTGCTCTTTCCTTTTAGGGTTCATGTTTTCCTCAAGAGCTGACAATGACAAGGATGAACAATAAAGTTTCTTCACTGTTACCTTGAGCAAATCATTCAGGTGGCACTGAACCACACACTTATTGTTTCAGACAAGTCAGGGGATAATCTTATCTTGGTATTAGTTCACAAAGGTGTCAAGGGAACCAATGTTACATTAGAAAAATGTTATGCTTTGAATATACATACTGACTGGCTTGCTGGACCACACGGCACTGTTTGATATTGTCAGGGAATTGCCCTGTGACGGGTGAAGAATCTGGCTAAGTAGATGAACACTGGTGCAAAAATGACGGTTTGAAAAGAAATCCAAATACATGGAGTACCCTTTAAAAAAAATGCCCAGTTTAGCAGATTTTGGTATAGGTCTAAGGTGCCCATTACCCAGTGTAAGGAGGTGCTCATTCCAAAGAGGTGCTCCCTAATGGGGGTTTTACCGTATGTAGCTACCAACATAGCCAGTCTCCCTAGTTATTCAAGGGTAAGCCAATGGCACAGGGCACTGGTACCACTGCCCATGTACTGATAGGTATGGAGGCCAGGCTGTCACAGTTCAATTATGTCTGGTTTCTTAACAGCTGCCTGTGGAAAGAGGGACCAGGTTGTGCGTATGGGGGGAGAAGAATTTGTGTGTTCTGTGGAAATGCAGTGAATTTAACATACATTAAACTTCTCAACTTTGCTTGCATGCTATATGATTTTGCTTTAGCAATAGACCCACCCATTAATGGCGTTTGACATAGTGGGGTCGGAATATAGACTCATGTGGAAGCTTACAGGCCAGACAGAACCGGGAGCAGCCTGACATCCTTTGGCATGCTGGAAGTGGACATTTTTACCAGAGATGCCAAGTGTCCCTCATCCTTAGGGGAATGTCCCTGAAAATTTGCGAAAACTTTGACCAACTTAGGGTGTGTGTCTGTTGTCCAAATTGAGTATTTGCTGCTATATTCTTTGCTAATTATTTTGTGTTGCTGATGGTCTTGACTACTTGTTCCTGAAATGACGCTTTGAATATTGGCATCCCTGTGTGACTGATTGCAGCCTCAATGTGCTTATCCCACAATCCATTATAATGACAGCTCGTGGTAGGCCTGCATTTATTTAGGCGTAGGTACCCTTTTGTAGCTAATTTTACAGTTGGAGTGTTATTGTCATTTCGGCTGCCTGTGTGAATGGCTTTTGCAGTTCGCGGGAGAAGCGCACCACAGGAGCTGGACTGTTTTGAAAATGTACTAACATGCATCTGCACACCTATTTAATCATTTGACAGCAAGTTTTGCTAAAATTTGCCTGCACTACTTGAAATTTCTGTTTATCATAAGCTCATGACGTATCTCTGCAAAAAAAAACCCTCAGGGATATTGCATAGCTCTATCTGTTTGTTTAAAATGCAGGTACAAAAACTGGAAAATGGTTGTTTCTGTGAGTGTGATCAAGTTTGAGAGACTCTTCATTTTCGACACAGTTTAAAACATAACTGAACATTTCTCAGAAAATTCCTGATACTTCTTTGGTGTAGATATGGTTTATGTGGTCCATTGACTGCCCTGTTAACATAAAAAAAAAACTTTGCTTATTTCTTCACATTTTACTGGATAAAGAACTACCAGATTTGAACATATGATAGGCAACATATATGTCTACCAAAATGTCAGTAAATCTCAAATAAACAAAAATATCTAAATTGGTTGGACATTACCGTAATTTATACATTTAAAATGTCTTCACCTGGACCTTTACCTGCATAATTCCTGGTCAAACTGTACACCCATCAGACCCTCCTCCCAATCGCTTGATGGGTACATGTATGTACATGGCTAATGCTTGTCTCTTTCAATTGGACAGACCAATCTTTACATTAGTGTAAATGAGATTTATGAGACCTCCATGATTGCGACCAGGACCTGTTGATGAAGCATCATAGGCATTACTGGGTAGTCTTCCAAACAGCGTGTACTGCAGTAAAATGGTATCCTCCCTCCCCTCGTTATTCTTCTTATGCTAATGGACCATCCAGGTTACTATTGTTGATTCAGTTTTCCTGCCAGTGCTTTATCTGTGTGTGTCTGTGTCTGTGTCTGTGTCTCTGTAGAAGGGTCATATGGCTTTCATGAGACCCGGTGAACTGTTTGACGTAAAGTCAGTTTCAGTCTTACTGGCTGCCAAAAATGGAAACACCTCTTTGCGTTTTTTTTCTGATTCCAAATGCTCGAATTCAGGCAAACAGTGTCACAGCCGTTTGTCTCCCAAATGAACCAAAGTGCAAATTAGCATAGATTTAAAGAATATCGGACAATCAGAGTCTTATACCTAGAGGGTAATGACATGTGACATGCCCATCATACCCAGCATGTCTTGGCTACCTAAACAATAAATGTGTTATGATTTCGTACATTTACACACGAAATATACTTCATTTAATCAATGGTTCAGATGTGCAACGTGAAATAAAACTTCTTTTTTATTTCTTTTCTGTCTTTGTTTGTTTGCTTCTTTTTCTTCCTTTCTTTCTCTCTTTTTTCCGTTTCTTAGATTGATTCATCTTTAATTGATTAACTGATTGACTGATTGATAAATTGATCAATTGATTGATTGGTTAAAAGGAAATGCAAGGTATTTGCAGTCATCTCGATGTAAGCCTACATGTACATGACACTTATCATAATGTATTTACTCAGCGAATGAATAAATCATACCCCATAGGATGTGATAATTCTACAGTTGTGAGGGTCAGACCTACATAATTGCTTGATAGGGTACATGTTTACATTGAGAGCTGATACTTGTAATCAAGGTCTTTTATCACCTCATAATTGCTTTAAAAATGTTTGTAGGAAAACTACCTCATGTGAAAAATTATATTCTGATTACATTCAAATGAGAAAAAGAATGCTATTTTATTAAGTCTGTGGACTGGTATGCAAGTTTGAAGGGTGATCATTAAACAGACCACATTATATAATAATCGTTCTAAGAAAAAAACAAACAAATCAAAACAAAATTACAATTATCTATATGAATATTTGCTAAATGATTGACTACAGCACATATGTTGATTCATTTCAACTGTTACATCTGCATTTTGTTGAACATAATTTCAATCAAGTGTTCCTTTCCACAGTCGACCATAACGGCTATGTGTAGAGCTAGTAACACAAAATTTCTTATACTTGTCAAAACTCGTCAATAGTTTTCTTGCCAGGGCAACTGAAATAGCCATAATAACTCCTGACAGTACCTAAATTTCTAGTATTGTAGGTCTCAAATGTTGAACCTCTCTGTTCCTGATGTACAGCCATTTAAAATTGAAAAATAATGAAACTATAAACCCAGGCCAGTAGGTAAGCACAGTTTGTACAATAGCATTCACATTATACAGGAAACTTTAATGGGGGGGGGGGGGGGGGGATGGGTCTTTAATCGTCAATGCCTGCCAAAGGATTTGTCCTGAGATGCGTGCTTTACATATTTGCTTTACATTGTATTTTGCTGATATATTGTAAGAGGCTGAATTCTTTGCCTGCTTTTCTTTAGTCAAATATGATCCACAGCAACAGTGATCTAGGTGAATTTTTTTTTTTTTACTTGTTGAAAACATTGACTCATTGCAACACTCGGCAGCAAAATAGTCTTTTGCTAGTAAGAGTTAGCTTATTTGCTGTGAGAATATTGGTGTTTCCAGGTCAGATTTGTTGTAAAAATACTTAAGATATTTTGAAATTTTGGATATCACCAGCATGCTCTCAGGCGGTAGTTGGGACGTGGGATAACGTAATTTTGACAGATTATGAAATTCTACAGTGTCCAGGAAAATGTAATATACATGATTGTACAAAAACAGATGTCTCATTTCGTGAGATACAACAATTTTCATATCGATACTTCGTAACAGCAAAGACATGCAATAGCTTACTGCATATAATTTGATAGGTTTTCAAGTGAAACGTATTCACAAAGACTGAATAGCTTTACAGTACAACCAAAGCCTACTACAATGGGTTTTCCAGCTAGGGAGATGCACAATATATCATGCACAGGCCCGTACAAACAGCGTTACGGAAGGAACACTTACAGATAAAAAGTATCAATCACACGGTAACGTTACAGAACATCAAGACAAGACTAAAGCATAATTACTACCATATGACATGACGTATCAAGAGAAATTAAATGCAATGCCACATATAAATCTAATTCCTCGAAATAGGTTAGTAATACAGCCTAAGTCAAAACTAAATAGTCGGTTTTATATTGGTTGGCCCTGAACAGAAGGGAGAAAGATATGGCTGTGTAAAATACGGTGTTGATGTGAAGCCAATTTCCTAGGAAACATGAAACATAGATAATGTTAGCAGTTTTCTTCTAGGCTAAAAATATCCAACATATGACCTTTCGAAACTTATGGAGAATTTTTGTGGCTGTGCAACTATAACCGTTTTGTTTTTGTCCATCTCCCTCATCCATGTCTTTTTTTTGCCATTTGCCTTCCATTTTTTATCTCATGTGATTTTCATTTTTTTTTTCTGTTCCCATTGCCGTCGATTTTTCTTGCTGTAATGTACTTTCTGCTTGCGTAGTATCCGTCTAGCTTCCACTTTCTGTTTCCATTTCCCTTCACTTGTTTTTTATCTGCCTCCATTTCCCATCTCCCTTCCATTGTTACTGTTTGTATCTCCAATTATCTTCACTTTTCCTTGTTTCCACCCACTTTCTTGTCTACTTCAGCTGACGTTTCAGTCAGATCAGCTTATGTGATGGGTCTTTGTCCACCCTTGACCTTCTTTGAAACACCAATTCTCATGGCTGCACTTTGCCGGGTCTGTCATTTATTTTTTACATTTGAGCTACAGGAGACGTTTTTTCACTGATGCATAGACAATTATATTCAGTACATCAATGGTTGCCTGGATCTTATAAAGGTCCATGATGGGCGTCAAAACAATGTGTGGGACAAAGGTATGCATAACTGGCTAAAGTGGCTGGATTGTGGTGTTCAATGTGGCGGCTTTGTGTTTGAGGTGGACTCAGAACGAGACATTTGTTCAGACTGGGAATCCGCATATGAACTACGATTATGGTTTTGGGTAAATCTTGTGACTGACATGTGATTGGATTGGGTAAGCCAATGTTGGACAACAAGGTTCACTCACACACATGACAACCTTCAACTGCCTTTTCCACTGCAACTAACGTATAATTTCTCAATGTTATGTAGGTCAAGAAAAAGAAATATTGTGGTCCTGTCCAGTCCACATAAAATGTAAGCAAAGAAAAAAAAAATATGCGGCATTCCACAACCTTATGTATCGACAAAAAGTAACATTTTTATTCATGTAAACCTGAGGGACTATATGTAAGGAGGACACACAAAATATACCTCTTGTTAACGACCATTCTCAGAGTCGGCTAATGAAGAACAAGTTTAACTGAAAATGGTAACTATTCACCAAACCGTAAATACGTGAACACCCAAAAGTACACATGTTCGTGGTTCCGTATCAATATGAAATTGTGAGAACACTTATTAGGCAGGAAAGGTCTTCCTTGTCTTGGATATGCATCTTAGCATGGTGAGTATTGCTATACTAATAAATGTACATTGGTACATTATATAGATGTATCAATAATTTCATGTCTCCACATATTTGGGATGCTACTTGACCTGTGGATATAATTATAGTTCATGGCATATAAAGTTGTCTTCATATATGATGCTCTCTCTCTCTCTCTCTCTGTCTCTCCCTCTATATATATACTCTCTCTCTCTCTCTGTATATATATATATATATATTAGAGCCTGACCGAACCCGAACAACCGAACCCGAGCTTACCGGGTTTCAGGATTGAAGCCCGGCTCAGGTTCGGCTTTTACAGTCACGAAACGTTCGGGTTCGGTTATCACTGTCAATGTTGGCATTGAACGTTACCTTTGTACTTGTATACACTTTAAAAATGCAACAAACGATGCTTTGCAATTGCATGTGTCACATGGGTTTCATTTATCGCCTTAATTATATAACAATAGTGATACCCCTGTGTATAAGCGTAACAGCTATTAACGGTGCCCGGTTGGGTATCGGTAATGTGTACCGAGTACCGAGTACCCGGTACAAAAATGCATGCTCGGTCAGGTTCTAATATATATATATATATATATATATATATATATATATATATATATATATATATATATATATATATATAGTTAATAAGTCAAGGAAGAAAGATGTTACAGTCTTGTGATATACAGTACATTGTTTTGCAATGGTAACACAGATATTTGACCTGTTGTCCTGTTTGTCAAAAATAAAAAGCTCAAATTGAGAGCCACCTGAGGTCCCTTCCTAATAAGTTTGGAACATATCTGTCCAAAGTTGTTTGATAATGCTGTTTCTTTATGCACACATATATAGATGCTTAAATGGACACTCTACACGTCAGTAAGTTTAAACAAAAAAAAAAAAAACAAAAAAAAACAAAAAAATTAGGATAAATGAGTAATCCCAAGGTCATTAAATCTAAAATATTTCTTATCATGCCCATCAGCCGTAGAAAGTTTGAAACTAATATGACGACAAATGTGCGACTAGTTGTTGATATAACTTCAGTGAAACTGACAAACGGATGGATCGCATTAAGAATCCTGTATCTATTTGATAATTCAGGTACCTGTATCCTGAAAACAATTTGTAGGGGAAGAGTTTCAATACATGTGCCCCCCCCCCCTCGGTCCTCTTAAGTTACTTGCTGTGGAATATGATGCAGCAAGTAGTTCAGAAAAAAAAAGGACAGAGTCATCAATTTCAAGACAACAACGACAGGAAAGAGATGCCAGAGTTACCAAAATATCAATATTTATCTTCCAATTCCAATCGGAGGAAACAAATTTCACTCCTGACTTGAGGCAGACAGTCACCCATAAATGGCAACTGGTGGTTTTAAACTAGTCGTTTCAACCTTTGAAATATTCTTCATTTACTAAAAAATTTACTTTTTCTTTGCCAAAACACACAGGCCTTACAAGCCAACACAAAAATTTCATCATTTGTCTCAAAATAAAAAGACCAGGCATGCCTATCAGATTTTGGTTCTGCTTACTTGTCAGTCACCTGCGTTCCGTCAATATGGAAATATTATATCCAAATAAGCCATTGTGAGAACTTAACGGGCATTCGAACTAATAGATGGAAGACTACACTCATAGGCGCAAACTAAACTGACCATATGTATCATTCAAGCTCAATGTCTCTAACCAAGCTCTGAAACATACAGGTTAAAACAACAAACAAGTATCAGCAATTTATTTTAAAGAGTGGCTGCATCAAATTTCGGTTACTTGCCGATTCCCACGATAAGTATTGTAGCAGAATACTTTATCAAACCTTGAGAAAAAATTAATTTAGATTTCCACAGTTGCATAAGATCCACTTACGCTATAAAACAGGTATATGGAAATTCTTACCTTTATTGTGTCATACTGGTTTCTTGTTATTGACCTATTTCCCAAAAGATGATTCAGTAACTGACCACCCAATGTCATATTTGTCGTCAAATCTGCTCTGTATTTCCTGAGCCTTTCAACATACTGATCCCTCTCTGATTTAAGACGACAAAGAAAAAAACGTTTAAATGCAACTTGCAAGTGCTTCTACAGTAAATACAAAGATTGAACTGAACCTGACGATATACTGCTGTTAACTCATTCCATCCTAATGACGCTTTTTTCTGCTAATATATAAATGTCGTCTGCTGGTTGTTTTTCACAAATTTAGGGATTTTTTCTCAAAATTTTGGCTGAAACTTGCATGGAAGATCATTCCAAATTATATGTTCATGGTCAACAGCTTTCCTTGGTGTGCTCTGGGTGCATTGCATACAGAGAGCACCAAGGAAAGCCGTTGACTCGGTCTCTTACCAGGGTGGAATAAGTTAAACACAAACTACTATGGCCTTTCTCATACAGTTCCAATTGCACAATCTTTTTAGTACCATTTGTTACGTGTCAGACAGAAGCAAATGATGTTTAAATACACTTGACTCGCAAAAAGCCCAGGTGAAAACGAAGATCCTAAGCAACAAGTGCATAGACCAATAAAAATCATGTTGACAGGCAGGATCTTTCATGTGGCTGTTTTTACAACACCTTTCAAATTTTAGGACACGCATAACTCATAATTCTCAGTATTTGCATCAGCTCTTTATATCAAAAGGTATGCATTGGTTTTGCTGTGTTATGCAACAACATGACAGTAGTAACCGTCAAAGCAAACATGAAGCTTGTATCTCTCAGATTGTGACAGTAGTGGTAAGGTTTATGGGTTACTGTTTCCTTATTGTTGGAATCTTTTTTACTGATCGGTTTCCTGGGACATTCTCATCTGCGTTATGAGCATATGTATTTATATGTCAGATTGTAAACAGTATGGTTTGGATGACCTGTAGAAATTGTGATTCTCGTAATTGCTGCACCTTGATTTTTTCCAGAAATTACATAAAACGGTAGCGCTTGGTTTGACATTTCCATGCAAAAAATAATAATGCATCCTTAGATTAGATCAATTTTCTTATGGCCATCTCTTTTATATCCCAGTTACTAAATCTTCGTGAAACGGTCAGTGTGTTCTATTCACAAAATACAAATCTTAATAAACAATACACTAGCTGGCTGTTAAATAAACAAGTATATATATATATATATATATATATATATATGCACAAAAGTAAAGGGTAAAATATGTGAATTTCTGAGGCAGCATTATGTATAAATCCTCGCCCTGGCAGTACCTTCACGGGCTGGCACTCCTGCTGTTGCAGTAGCCGATGACATTGTGGCAGTATATGATGAGCGTTTTGCGTCTGTTCTTGCAGTATCCAGTGACGCTGTGGCACTAACCTGTGAGGCTGGCGCTCCTGATATTGCAATAACAGGTGAAATGTGTCAGCAACGCCAAAAGCAACATATTTATCAGCATATGAAACACCACGATTAATTAAACCAGATACGTTCAACACCAAGTACTCTAGTGACAAAAGTCTTTAAAACCATGCAATAATATTCCTAAGTCTGTAGTTAATGAAGAATATTTCAAATATTGAGTCCACTTTGAAAAGCCCAGTCCCCTTTTATTGGTGCCTGCCTATCTCCAGAAAGGATTGATATTTGTCCAATGGTATGGCAAGATTTATGTGTATGTTTTGGTATTTCCTAAATCTTCTGTTGCTGTCTGTAATTTTGCTCTCATTGTGGCATTAAAATTTACGGGTATAAGATATTTTGGTGAACAAAAGTTGATGATCAAATTCCAATTAATGAAATCACCTCCTGCTGCTGTTGGAACGACTGGTGGCTCTGTGGCAGCACGTGATGAGGAAGTCGCGCCTGCCATAGCAGTACCAGGTGATGCTGTGGCGTCAGTTGTTGCAGTACCCGATGATTCTGTTCAAATCATGCAATAACATTCCTAAGTCTGTAGTTAATGAAAAATTTTTCAAATGTTGAGACCAGTTTAAAACACCCAGTTAACTTTTATTGGTGTCTGTCTATCTCCAGAAAGGAGTGATATTTATTCCATTGGTATTGCAAGATTTATGTTTATCTTCTTCTAAATCTTCTTTTGCTGCATTGGATTTTGCTCTCATTGTGGCTTTAAATTTATGAGTATGGATGCTTTTTCTGAAATAAATTTGATGGCAAAAGTCATATTAATGAAATCACCTCCTCCTGCTGTTGGAACGACAGGTGGCGCTGTGGCAGTACCTGGTGAGGAAGTCACACCTGCTGTAGCATTACCAGGTGATGCTGTGGCGCCAGTTGGTGGAGCACCCGATGGTACTGTCGCAGTACCAGGCAAATTGTGTCAGCGTTGGCAACAATCAAAACTTTTGTCAGCCATTTAAAATACCGTAAAACCTGTCTTTGTGGACACGTCCATAATCAAAACACATCTGTAATGTGGACAGAGTTCCCCGGTCCCGAATATTTTAAAGTCATTTACATCTAAGGGACACCTCCCTAATGAGGACATCTTGATAGACACAATTAATATGTGGATCGTCCATGGTAGAACAAGTGGACTTAAGAGTAAACCCTAGCTTGACTGCAGTCTGTACATGATTTTGATCTTGATATTAAGAACTTAGCATAAACGTGGTCTACCAGATAAAACTTATATATATATATATATATATATATATATGTATATATATGTATTTATGTATATATATATATATATATATATATATATATATATATATATATATATATATATATATATATATGTTTCTTTTACCATGGCTTATTAATGTCATCTCGTTGGTAAGTCCATGATTTTTCCCTAGAGGTCGCACAAGTTCAGCAACTGCCTATTGCGGACATCTGTCAATTGTGGACACTTTTGCTCAGTCCCAATGGTGTGTACAATTGACAGGTTTCACTGCACTAGGCTTAATTAACTAGATTGTCTCTGATTCAGGTTATCTATATATTGACTGTGTTTTCACTTTTACAAAAATTTACATACATAGTGATGTTGAGTAATCATAGGGTATTGAACTAATACGATTTAATGTTCATGTTTAATCTGGTGTCTTCCATACAGGTAATTGTTCTTGATGCCGAGTTCCCGTACTATGTTTATCAACTTCCCTGCCATCTTTTATACTCATACCACTTATAATAAATAGTGTTCAACCTGGCAAAGTGACTTCACTTGTGGACTAAATCTAACAGAAATATGCATTCCAATTCGATAAAACGTTATACTTAATTGAATTGCTTTGCAGATTCTGTCTGCACTAAACATGGGAATGTTCATTAAAAGTTCTTGTTTATACAAAAGCATTTTGGAAAAAGGTGTTTTTGCGAAATTTTGGCATTTATTTGAAAAATAGTCAAGATAAGATGGTCAAATTTTTCGATTCTGGTGTCAGTACACCTACCTACAAAAGGGATCAAAGACCTGAATTGTTTTACAATAGTGATACTAAACAACTTAGAAAGGCTGGCTTAAAAAAAAACTGTTCATTTCTAAGAAAATACATGATAAGCATTAAAAACTGGTTGAACCTTACTTTAAGTACAACTTACCCATGGGCTCCGATACTTCATCATCACTCTTGTCCATTTTGGATCTTTTCTGCAAATCAAAATGATGATACAGTTAGATATAAGTGGTGATCGTAATAGAAATAACAAAATACGCTACTTGAAATACCCACATATTATGATGAACAATATTTGTAAATCTGAAGCAGCAGCGTGCATCTACGTATTTTCAAATGGGTATAATGTGTGTGTACATCACAGTAGTCTTTGGTAACACATCTAAAAGATAAACTCGCGTCTTTAAACAAATACTCTGATGGAAATATGGCTTCAATTCGAAAAAAAAATAAGGGGGCAATAAATACTTTATCTTACAAGCAAACAATTAAAAATGAGAATATGTATCACATGCAGCAGCATGCCAACATGGCTCACTTATCTAGACATCTCTTAGGCCTTTGACTTGGTTGACATAGGCCGACTGTTTGTTCATTTATAGAAAAAAGGAGTGCAGAGTAGGGCTTGGTGCGTGATAAAAGGCCTCTATGGTAAAATTGACAATAAAGTAATATTTGCTCCATATGAGACTTCCTGCTTTGAGGCAATGAATGGAGTAAAACAGGGGTGTATTTTGTCCCCAACAATACTTTCACAGGTAATGTCTGATCTTGCAGACATGCTATATGGACATATTCTTTGAATCCCATTTGGTAAAGGCAAAATTCCCTGTCATTTTTATGCAGACGATGTTTTCCTTTCAGGTGACAATGACGAAAACTTACAGAAAATGGTATCTGTTTTTCAGGTTCTTTTCACCAAAGTAGAATCTGTCTTACAACAACAAAAAGTCTAGAGAAATGGTAATTGTCAAACGTACCAAGCATGAAGAGATATAGAAATTAAGTGGTTTGTATATTACATAATGCACCACGCACAAATATTTTGGTATTGTTTTCTCACAATTTGTGAATGATTTGGCACATTTTAAGTCACACATTAAAGACAAGGTATCAAGGTTGGTGTTGTTATTAACATTGCATTCTGTCTTCTCATGAGAATATTAATGAAGTTAATTTTGATAACAGTATTTGGGAAAGTATTGTATTACCATCTATTTCTCACAGATGTTCTGTTTGGCTCAATAAGACTAGAGGGAGTTTGTAGCTTTTTTGTTTCATTTTAGTATTCTACTACAAAAGTAATCCTTGGTTGAAATCATGTGCAGCAAAGGCAGCTACGTATGGTGAATCCGCGTGGAGTTTAAGGCTCGCATTCTATGAGGGCAAACCTGGACTGACCAGCGAATTATTCCTATGTTTCAGTGTTATACATGTTTGTATGTTTATATTGAGCTTTTATTTTCTTGGAATCACCAGAGGCTTTCCCCGAGTCTCTGATCCCCCTGTTGGAAAGGGGTAGAATTTCTAATATTTTATTATGATCATTATTATTAATTTTGTGGTGTGTATCTAGTATCGCGGTATGTGACCAGCAGCTGTGGCCAGTGAGCAGTATATGTTGACTGTATTCACTCCTTGGTGACTGTGGTCATTGCCAGAATAATCTGGTGCAGTATTCACCTTATGTTACTGCAGCTTTGTATTAACTGCCTTTAACTTACTTTGTTTTCGAACAGATACATAATATTACCAAAACATCACATTCTGGAAAAGGGCACAGCCCTATGCTTACCCTCATTTGCAGAGGTAAGGCAGCGAGTATACTGGACTAAAGATAACAGACAATCTGCCATATGACTGTTTGATAGCCTTGGGGCCGTTACAATCATATGCCTAACGCAATGGACAGAAAATCCTTGTTTAGGCCCATCTATGATATGTAAATTGTATAAAGATTGCCTCCATTCTTTCAGAAATGTCAGTTAACTAATCGTCTAGTTGTATTTTAAAAAAAATTAACGGTATACAGTGGACAAGAAAAGGAGCAATGCAAAGTATCTTCACATGCTGTACCACACTGGGATTCATTTAAAATCCAGTTTTAAAAAAGATGCATGTTCAGCCAATGTCACTTTGGTCTTTAAACCGACAATGCTACTGAATACTGTAAATGCATCCCCTGAGAAGAAGGATTATTTAGGAATCGTGACATACTTCACCAATTTGGTGATGTTTCACCAATTCAACATCTCGATGTAAAACAACGCATCCTTTACAATGTATTTTACCATATCACAATACATTTGCCTTATTGCTGTTATATACTTCTATAGTTATGGCATTTGCCAACAGAGGGGGCTTAATCTGATATCCTTTAATGCTAATCTGAGATAGGATGGTATGTTAAATGCCCCATCATGGGTTTTAAATGGTAAAATCATAGTGCTCCCCCACAAATCTGTTCTTTTTCATGCCACTGGAATGTGTTGTGCACCTCGGGCTCCCCCCGTTAATGTTCTAATGTATCACAATACTGTTGCTTGTTTTGTCATGAGACCAATTGTGGGCCAAAGGATCACACGGAAAGGCGTGGTAGATTATGATTACATGAGACAATGAGGTATCTGATACCGTAGTAACTTCATAAATTCCAGTGCCACAGACAGGTGATTGCTAACCTTTTCGGCTTTCTTTGAGTGCAATAAAACACTAAACAACATGTTTAACATCATAATTAATGAAACAGGTGAGTTCTGTCTGTATAGGTTATTTGTTCAAGAACGAAACTTTCATAAAAATCAATTGCTAAGGAAGGCTCCACAGCTCCTCGTTATTTATCGTCAACCATGGCAACAGATTCTGATGTACTACTACGTGAAATGGTAAAAATGGGAGCGAGCAGGTGATCCTCCAAAATTGTGTAAACTGTACAGTGAAATGGCAATAAAACAATGAATGGAGGATATTGCTATACATCATTATGGCTTATCTTTACATTGAATTAAAAAAGGAAATCAGCTGTATTCAAAAATCACTCTAGCACTAAAACGTAGTTGAAAAGCAAACTATTCCACATTCTAGTGGGCTTTTTAAGCATGGAGATTTGTCCAACATTTCGATTTTCGGCTTTCAACCACTTTGCCTTCATCTAAACACATTTTAATATTTTAATGATTGCAAGCAGAGCTACAAACATATAATTCATACAACTGTGTTACTCTACATCACTTAGATTTGGCATTCTTCATTCTACACGTTCAAGTAGTTTTATATTCATTGGCAGCCACAGAACAATGGTGTCCAATTATATTGTTTAAATTATAATTGAACATGCACATACAACAGCATTCTATTGGATATATAGCATCCAAATATCAATATACAGGCTAGTTAGTTCACTGGAAGTTCACGACATTTCGTCTCAGCCCACTTGCCATATTGTACATGTATATCTGTGCATGTCTTGTTTGTACTTACTTATTGAAATGTGAAATTAAATACAGGAGAGTTTTAGGTCAAATACCACCAATCTTGTTTTCGGAGCAGCCAAATTATCCCTTTTATAGTTTTTACAACCCCAAGACGGTAAACAACAGCCTTGTGGTGGCATGTACTCGTAAACATTGTTCCAATTTATGAATATGGATTTTTTTTTCTTTCTGAACTATATCATGTGAGTGTTAACCATCCCCCCCCCCCCATGAAGCTTCTGATATAGGGCGTGGCAGGAACATCCTCCCATTAGACTACGTTAGGACTGCATGTCAGTACACTCAGTGATTGTTCAGTACCGGCGGGTATCATCACAATCATCTTTCAGTGATTAAAATGTAATTTGGAAGTCAACACTTACCTCAGTTGATGCACATGAACCCATGTCGGCAGGTATCTTAGATGTAGTTATATGTTCTCCAAAGGGATGTCCTAGATTTTCCTTAGTTTTTCAACAACATAATTTTTAATGTCTTTTCTGTAAGCTTATCCATAATAAGACACATATTGGATCTCTTAATCAATCTGTTCCACAGTGATGTTCTGTTCTTTTCTCATCACAGCTTTGTATGCTATGCGACTCAGAATTTTCAATTGCGATCTCCAAGTGTCTTCCTGATAGCAGGCTGGTGT
>CAXHWN010002137.1:2001400-2033900 GCA_964020975.1 Hermodice carunculata | reverse complement strand
ATAATAATAATAATAATTATAACAATAATAATAATAATTATAAATAATAACAATAATAAAGATAATGATAATAATAATGATAACAATAATAATAATGATAATAATAATAATAATAATAATAATAATAATAATAATAATAATGATAATTTTATAAAGCCTCCATAATTGGAGAAATAAAATATACATACAACGTTATATTACAGTGACAAAATGATATAAATATATGTTACATGACAAAATTAGATGTACAATAACACGCCATGGATACACGCTAAAAAAAAAAGAAAATGACAATACAAACTTATGAGAGACCTGCACCTAGTCAACTGAAATACACACAAAATATCACAAAAATTGCAATTGAAAAAATTTTGCCAACAGAGAGACGAGTTGTTTCCATTGGCCGTATGTACTTTTTGTGGTCCTTATGCACGGCCATAAACAGAATCGAATCACCGACACCCCTTCAGGGCAGTTCGTCGTTGCATGAGGCACCCTGCCCGGTGGATGTGTCGTCAAAGAGCATGGCCAGCGGAGACAAACCGAACTTAATAATTGGAAATACCAGGGTGCCTCTGACTGTCACTCCACGAACCAAGTAATTTACTAAGACCATACTTAGATCACGCACTGGGGAGGATATTTAGTGCCTAGGGAAGAATCGCAGTGGGATGTGACCACTTGCTGATGCCCATGAGACTTTTTATGACTGTTGCCTGCGTAGATTCTAATACAGAAGGCCCCAAAAGAGCACATAAAAGTTTGCTGTTGGTGACCTATTGCCCAAACCTTAGAATTGTTTTTAATCAGGTTCCCTTGAACACATTCCACTTATTTTTAAAAAGTCAGTTGTGCTTAGAAACAGTGCACACCATAGGTCAAAACAGGAAGATATATTGACGACCACATGTATAACTTCTTCTTCGTTTGCAGACATGGATGTCACAAGCTAATATTCCTATAACTGTAGTAAACTCGTCGGCAGTTTTTGCATCCTTTGAGCTACATGATCACTTGCTGAACCAGAATGATTATAAGTTGTGCCAAGAATTTCTACACTGGGCTCTGTTTTCATGTCAGTACCATATAATTTCCATGTTAGGATACTCTGAAACGGCATATTACCTGGTAAACATTTGGATGTCTTAATAACAAAGTAAAAACCTTCACTTAGTCATAAAGTGAGTACATAAATTAATCATAGCTTGAAGATCAGTAGTGTTAGAACTCATTAAAGCCACATCATCTGCAAATGCGAAAGCGTTTACTCTCTCCTGTTTCTCATACAGGCCAAAAAATGAATTATATATATTTGAACAGGTCGTCAAAAAAAAACCATTAAAGAAGAAGGGGTAAGGAGAACTCCTTGACGCCTGCTCGTAATAATGGTTACAGACCACAGCAGTGATTGGCTGGCTGCGCATCCCATTGGAGTCTGTAATTGTGAAAATACTGTGTTTTCAGCGTGTTGTAGCTTCTGCTTCAATACACTTGGCTAAGTGAGGTTTGCTGCATCACAGAGTTGCGTCATTGATAGTTATACAGATGCACTGTCTTTCTGGTCAGGTGGGAACTTTATCGAGGGAAACGACAATGATATGACCCTAGTCAGAGCACAATTCATATACCTGTATAAAGCTGACATCCAGGTATTGTTCTGTAATTTAATTTTCAAAAATTAGCGAGCTGGGCATTATATGATAAAAATTAAATATTATTTTTTCTGACATGTTTATCTGTCAAATGCCTCTCACGGAATTTCAAAATACCAAAATGCTAATTTTTGAGACTGAAAATTGCTAATATGAAAAGTAGAGGGATTTATAAATGTAGTCTGTCTCCTAATAGGGAATCCGCTATTGTACGCGCTGTTCCACCTTACCATACCATGTACCTGACTATACCAATTATATACAAAGTCCAATCTTCGTTATGTACTACATCATATAATTTATAAAATAGAGCAACATGCAAAACAGAGTCGAAACATCGTTCTCCATCCAACGAGCATAAACACACACTGGAGATTTGTTTGCAGCGTAGTAAGACATGACTTCGTTCACCAAAGCAAACCAAATTTAAAGGCAGTACTGTGTCTCTCTCTGAAGCCGAACTAAGTGTCACTGATTTCGACATCAGATACTTAAAATGTTCAATTATTTTACCATGAGTAGAGCCAATCGTAATAGGTCAGTAATTGCTGGTAATATTAGGATTAAGAGCTGGTTCTTTCAAATTGGCACAGTGACACCCAATCAAAACACTTGCAGTACTAAATTATATTGGAGTATAGAAGTTATATGGTAGAGTTAGATATTGATACAGGATCGCCGAAGGGCCGTTTTGTAAATGTTCTGTTGTTACACCATCGTACCCGGGAGAAGTGTTGCGCCTTAAAGATTGTATCAAGTTCTCGATATACTGCGGTGACATATGCACTATGTCAGATGTAAAATGTCTGTTATCATTAAGATGCCTGTACTGACATTCAACAAAGTTCTTAAACTGTTGCTGATCTGGCGTAAACTGTTATCATCTTGCATAACTGAACTATAATTAGATGCAATTGCGCTAGCAGACAAACTTGGTTGAATTTTATGACATTTTTCCTGCAGTGCATTTTTAAAGCATGGCATTTAATGCTCTTGAAACAAAAAAATCTGGCGTGAATATTCCGTGTGAACCAAAGGTGAGATCGAGCATTGACATGGCCTGCGAAACATTCTCTTAACTCCCTTGTAACAATCATAAGTGGCACCGTGTCTGCGTTTATCATTCATTACCCACAGCTGAAACCAAAATCTTTTCTTGTCTTGCAGCTTAGAAAGTTGCGGGCACCAGCAAGCCTTGGCTTTAAACAACGTACACCCGGCATCTTAAGCTGACTCATGCACGTGATCATTAAATTCAGCAATTTATAGATTCATTTGCCCACAGAATTCTGCCATGCCTGCTCCTGAATATTGTCCAGGATACAGTATGGTAAATCAGGTAATTTCTTACTTAAGATATCTTTATACACTGTGTTTCATTGACACTTACTCCAGTAAGCAGTCAAAAAGGTATTACATAAGTGACTCACACTTACCTGTGGGCGTTTATTATGCACTTTAGTATTTACTTGAATGACAATGCCACTCAAAATACCTAGGTGATCAAGGGGAATTATTGTACAGATTGTGATTGAACACAGATAGTATTCTGAATCAAACACATCGTCAATCCAGGAGTACTGGCCTGCGGTGTACCGAAGTACGTTTAACTTTCGACATAGGATAAACAAAACAAAACAAGAAAAGGGAAGTTTTAAAAAATCAGCAAACTGTCGCGCGCACACTTGCCAACAGGCCAGTATCAAAACAAATTTCTCACAATTCTTACATATGTGACCATAAAATCAACACAGCCAGGAGTTTGTGAGTTTATTATGTTGCCTCCCCCTATGAGGCTACTGGTATGTGCAAATGCTGCTAGTGTTGACCAACTGTTTGACCAATTCCCAAAGGAAATACCATAGTCTCTCTCTTCCAATAGGCCTATGAAAGACCATCCCCCAAATGCAGCAGACAAAAGTGTCCTTAAATAGTACTATCAGACTATAATACTTGTAGAGGAAGGTCCATGCTTGATGTAAAAGCGTTGATTTAACCTACTAGAAATTGAAATGAGATATGCAGGCAAGAACGATATGGGACATAATTTTATATGTGGTGGGCTGTCAGCTTGCCTTGACATCAAGATATGATAAAAGCTGGAAGTGATGGGAAAGGATGTACCATTTAATTATACTCCAGGGCCCATATACATAAGGGTGGTTTAGCTGTGGTTTAGCTTATTCCAGGGAACAACCATGGTGTAACGTCTAATCTGTATGCAAAAAGGTGTCGCAAAGTTACCCCTTGTGTAAAGTTACACCTGGTTAAAGATTCCGTATGCAAGAAGGAAGTATAGATTAAACCAAGGTGTAAATGGGCTTAAACTGGCCCAGATTTCTAAACCTGCCAGGGGGATAGGATAGCGGAGGTGTAAGTCCCAGTGGAAGTCAATTTCCTTGTATACGAGGGACCTGTTATGATATGTAAAGTAAATAATTATACCACTGTACATTTAGTGAAGGTTCAGATATGGTAAAATGCCAAATAGTGATACCACCAGTGGGAACGATCAGCTCCATTTCGCATACCTTGTTATAACAGTAATAATACGGTGACTCCCCGCTTATCTGCCGCGGTCCTGTGTCACTCTGGGACACATGTGGCCTAGGAAAAAAAAAATCAAATCCATCCCTCTCACACCCTATCCCCGCCTCTAAGGCTCAGGCTTTTCCCATGAGAGCCCCCATGGGAGCCCTTATAAGGGCTACCACCATTCCCATTCCCTCCCCTCCCTGTACTCTGGAATTCTAATTTAACCTGTTGCCTTCTAACTCTATAATTTCATTCCTTTTCTCCCAGCATCCTACCAGGTAGTCCTGTACATTTGTATTACCTTTCCTGCCTCCCAGAAAGCCACCTTTCATACCTAAAATCCATGCTATACGTTCCTCTTCCTCTAAACCTTGAACCTCTTCTAAACCCTTGCAATTGTAATCTTCTCTGTGCAACTTTCTGAAAAAAATCTTTCCTTATCTCTCTATATGTATCACACCACAACAGCCAATGGTCCACTGTCTCATCTGCCTCTTGTCTACACGACTTACACTTTCCATTACTCCCTGTTGTCCACTTTTGATTTCTCTTTTCGAGATTGCTTACTCCTGCCCTACTTTGAAACAGAAAGTTTGGATCCCTTCCCTCCATCCCAACACACACTTTTCTGTGGCTTTTCTAATACCTTGTATGCCTTCAATGTACTTTTTTCCCTGACTCCTCTTTTCCAGTCTTCTTTCCAACCTTCCGTAACAGTCTTACCTATATATACTTTCCAATCATCCACCTCATCATATCATTTTAGTTAATATTTCTCTGCTAACCCGTCTATGTCTTTGGCCCATCTTGTTTTTTCCTTGGGTACCTGATTGTAAACTTTCCTGCACCACCTGTCTTCACTTATTCCTTGTAAATAACCCCAGCACTTTAACTTAGCCTTGGCAATTCTATCTGTAATTTTATTCCATCCTAACTCTCCTAGGACTGCTTCTGTTGCTGTACATGGTGGTGCTCCTAGTATCCATTTCCCCATCTCATTCTGTGCTTTCTCCATTCCCTGGATATCTCCGTCACTCACTGAAACCACATCTACGCCATATATCATTCCTGGTATTGTAACTCTAACCCATAATACTCTTGCTGTGTATGGTCTGTTGAAACTGTTCAGTGCAGTAGCTTTAATCATTCCTTTTGTGAGATTCACTTTCTGTTTAATCTTCTCCACCTGATACCTGAACATGCCTTTACCCGTTGCTTTAATCTTAACACCTACATATTCATACTCATCAACCTCCCCAATTTCAATTAACTGTTTCCTACCTTCTGGAATTTAGAACTGCCCAATTCTCCATTTTTTATTTCCATCTGGTTTCTTCCCAAAAGTCATCACTTTACTCTAATCCTAACTAAATTCTAACCTCCAGTTATTCCCATATTCCCCTGCTATGTTCAGCATCTCTTGCAGTTCTTTCTGGGACTCTGCCATAAGTACAATGTCATCTGCAAGGAATAGACCTGGGATTTTTAGATCACCTACCCTTATGCCCTTATAACACTCCATCAACTTGTCCCCCAACTCCTTAACATACAAAGCGAACAAAATTGGGGACAGCACACACCCCTGCTTTAGGCCTATATCCAGACTTGCATTCTGTACTTCTACCTTTCCTACTGAAAGTGTACAGTCTACATCTTTGTAGAGTGCTTTCAGAATTTCTCGAAAATTTCCACCAAATCCCAATCCACTCAGTTTTCCCCATAGAGCATCTTTCCATACCCTGTCATACGCTTTCCTCACATCTAAGAATCCCATGAAGACTTTCATCCGTTTTTGTCTTGCCAGTTCTAAAACCTGGGTCAATGTGAAGATGTGGTCACCTACCCTTCTACCTGGTCTGAAACCATTCTGAATTTCCCCCAGAAGTCCGAGCCTTTCAACTATTCTACTTAGTCTCCGGTACATTATCCTACTGAAAATTTTACCCACATTTGATGGAATCGCAATGCCCCTACACTGATCCAATTGACCTCCTGGGCCCTTCTTTGGGACATATGAAATCCTTAGTCTATTCTATTCCTTTGGTACTTGCCTTTTCTCAATGACCCTATTGAAAAGCAACTGTAAACTATCTTCAATTTCTTCTGGCCTTCTCTTTATGAATTCTGTCAAGATATCATGTAGTCCTGGGGCTTTGTATAACCGCATCTGTTCAACTACTATTTTAACTTCTATACTTCTGATCCTACAACACATCTCTGGATCCCATTGATCCTGTGTGTACTCTGCTTGACACCCTAGTACTGTTCCCTGACCCCACTGTGGGTTATTGACTTCTTCCCAATGCTCCCTTAAGGCTTCCTGTATTTCTTCCTTGTTATCAGTCCTTTTCCATATGTGCATGATTTCCACTGCTTTATTCTGTTTTCACGGATTAACCTGTTTCCAAAAGATGACTGACCCTTCCCCCCCCCCCCCCATTCTCCATTATTTTCCTTGTCATTCGTTCATTATTGCTGGCCCTCTTCTCCGCTTTCATTTCTGCTACATTCCTTCTACATTCCATATACTGTCTCTTAGCTTCTTCTATATCACCTTGTGAGTACCTGTTTTTCCTGGCTAATCTCCATGCTCTATTTTTAACCCTCTTTCTTTTTATGGCTCCTTTCAGTTCTGGGTCTATTCTATACCCTAGATTTTCAACTGGGACTTTCTTTCTACCTATCTTCTCCTCTGCTACCTTAAGAATTCTTCTGGTCACGTCCCCATTCATTTCCTGTACTTCTCCCTCGTCTTCAAATCTATTCTTCCATTCCTGCAATTCTACTTTGGGACTTTCTTGATACCCTGCCCAGTCTGTTTCTTCCTTAATATTCCACACACCTATTTAGTTCCCCCTCGGTTTTCTTCTTTGGTATTTCATGTTAATGGAGACTATCATCCAGTTATGGTCACTGCCTATATCCAATCTCCCTTCATCATCTATTTCAGAGTTTTGAGTCATCTGAAATATTCCATTGTCTACTAAAATATAATCAATTATTGTCTGCCTTTCACCAGATGCCCATGTCCACTTTCCTTTACATTTTACATCCCTGTTAACTATCCTCGGACCAAATTCCCTTGTAAAATTCAGTAACCTGGTTCCATTTCTATTAATTCCGCTATCCCCTCCCTCTATTCCACTCATTCCATTTCCTATGTGTCCATTAAAATCTCCAGCTATCATAACCTGGTAGCCCTGCTGCTGAACGTCGCTAACCATCATTCTCATCCTATCATTTATCTGGTCATTCCATTCATTAGGTAACCCCTCACGACCCACATACACTACAGCTATTGCTACCTTATTTCCATTTGACCCTATTCCTATCCACTGCATCTCATTTTTCACCTCGTTGTCTTCTTCCCAGGAGTCTTGCCATACCTAGTGCCACTTTACCCCCATCTTAATCAAAAAGCCTACTCCTCCTCCTTAATTTGTCCACTTTTTCTCCCTGTACCTATCAACTCATACCCTGCTGGGCATGCTAGTATACTAACCTCTTCCTTTCTGATATGTGTTTCTGCTAGGGCTACAATATCTATTCCCTCACTCTCTATTACATCTCCTATCTCTGCCATTTTGTTTTTGTATCCCCTGCAATTGACATATCCTATTTTCACTGTCTTTGCTTTGCTGTTATTCCTCATCCTTATGCTTTCATTTTTCCTGCTTCCAACATTTTTCCCTAGAGACTGCCTGGTAGAAGCCGGGATTTCTAGCTTCCCTGCTGCTGCACCCACTCACTATAAACCTGCCCTAGCCTATCTCCTCCTGCCTGACTAGGGTGCAGCCCATCCCAGGCGTACAACTCCCTCCTGCCGACAAAATCCTCCCATACATCCCTGAATGCTATACCCCTCCCCCTACACATCCTACCCAGCTACCTATTTATCCCACAGATCCTGCTAGCCTCCCAGCTACTCATCTTCGCCCTTGGTAGGATCTCCATAACAAGTGCCTCACAATCTAACTGCCCTATCCGGTCAAAGAGTCCCCTATACCTTCCCAAAACTGTCTTTGTACCCACCCTTCCTATTCCCCCCTCCTCCCTGTCCGACAGGTCATTAGTCCCAACCTGGACTATGACTTTCGGACACTCCCCACTACTCTGCACTAGCCCCTCTAAACGCTCCTCTACGTCTCTAATCTTTGCCCCTGGCAGACATACCCTCACCCTATTCTCCCTGTCCCTCCAAACAAAAGGTCCCATCTATCCTCCTAACAATACTGCTTCCCACCACAACTGCCTGTCTGACACTAATCCTCTCTCCTCCTGCTTCCCTCCTGGCCTGCGTCTCCTCCCTCACTGTCTCCCCTGCCGTTTCTCCCTCCTCCCCTACACCCTCCTGCCCACTGGTCCCTGCCTCCTGAGGCACTGTCTGTCCTATCGCCTCTCTATCCCCTTCCCCATTCTGCCCTTGTCCACCCTCCTGTCCCCCTACCATGCTAGCCCCCTCCCTTGCAGCCCTACTCCTATCTCTGGCCTCCTCCAGCTCTAACTTAAGGGCTGCCAACTGGACTTCTAAAGTCTCAGTCCTCCTGCACTTCCCGCAACTGTATCTGAAACTTTCCTCCCTTGCCTCCTCAAAGGTACAGACCAGCCCAGTACATCCAAACTCCTCCCACATACAGCACCCTTCGCACTGTATGTATCCCTCCCACTCTGCCGCCTGCTTTCTGTCTACCTCCCTCGTCTCTGTACCTCCCCCCCCCATCTCCTGTCCCTTCCTCTGCTCTACTCTCCTCCCGCCTTATCTGTTCCCGTCCTGCCTGCTTCCCTCCTCTAGAACACCTCCCTCTTGTTCCCTTCCCTTGCCCTGCTCCTGTCCTGCTCTGCGGCACACCACCACCCGACATGCTGCCTGTAAGTCTGTATTTTACCTTGTATGTTTATTATTTTACTCCTTGCTAATGAATTCAAAATGGCGGCTCCCACGCTAACTGTCCTATTTCCGCTCGCTCAAACTTTCAACTTCAAAATACCTAAAAATAGCCCAGGTTTATCACTAAAACGTTCCCTGCGATGCCTCTATATATTCATAAACAAATCCCATTCCAATTTGGTCCAACTCTGTCTAAAATTACACAAAATCTGCTAATTTTACACCAGCTTCAACAATCCCAACCTTCTCACGGATCTGTTGTGCTGTTACCATTAATGAACAAATTGTACTGTGTGTATATTATTCAAACATGCCAAATGGACGCACTATTTGAATATTAAATGTGTTTGCTCTACTGCAAACCTACACACGAAAATACTGTAATTACAAAAATCCACACTCGATCCATCACTAGTATGAAAAACAATGACCTTTTCCTTGAAACTAAATATTTCATTGCAAAACTGTTCTTGCACTCATTAAGACATATATGAAGGCGCTATTCGTTTACTTTCATTGAAAAATTGCTTTGAGTGGAAACAATATCAAACTAAGGTTTTAACTATCCCTATTTTAACAATGAATGCCATTATAAATATCATCTAACTGTTAAAATACCGGACCAGTCACATGTTTTACCAACAGTTCAATTCAATGCAAAGAACAAAAGTGATCTTTTCAACTTTGCAGCACCACGTTTTGCTTAAAATAACAAATTCAACTAAAAGTATGAATATTTATATAATTTGCAATATTCTTTAAGACAATATCAGTAAATTAATGTCACAAGTGACTGAATAATGTCGCAGTAAAAGTCACTTTCAACAAGATCAAGTATTACATACCAGTACTTAACCCCCCACCGGAGGATAGGTAAAACAGTTGACCAGTTTTGGTGTGCAACACACCCCTAACCGATAATGTGTCAGCACACCATGGTAGGTGTACATGTTACCGTATATAAAGAATGGCCTGGACAAACTAAAACAATATAAGAGGTCAAAGATCAAGGTCACTGTGACCCAATTCAGCGTGCAACCCACCCCTATGCCAAGAAGTGTCCAGCCACCAAATGTGGTAGAATTCTTATGAAATAGGGAACATGGCTAGTAAGAGACAAGGTGAAATGCTATGTGGGGTGAAGGCAAAAAATAAGTCATAGTGACCCAATGTTGCCGTATGACACAGCTATTCTATGAAGTGTTTATATACAAAATTTGGTTGGTTAGGCTAGCATATAGGAAATTAGGCCTGGTTAAGGTAACATCAAATGAGGGGTCAAAGGTACAGGTCACAGTGACCCAATTTTTAGTGTATGACACACGCCTATCCCGTGAAATGTACAGCAGCGAAATGTCCTTGGATTAGGTCTTCTGGAACACCACTTGAATATTCCCACGTTTGGAAGTAAAGCGGAAATTATTTTTCTGAATGAGTTACGTAATACAGTATCCTACATGACGTAAAAGGGGGGAAGTAAGTACCGGGATGTGAAGCATGGTCATGTGGTTTGGTTTTTTCTTACGGTTGCAATGCAGGTATTGAGTCACTCTAGGTGGGACCTTCAATATAAACACTCAAAATTTATTAACGATTTCAATTTTAAAGTAAGTTTCTGTAACGAGTTTTTTTTTTATTTATATATTTATTTCAATTCTATTTTAATTTAAAAAAATGAGGTTGAGTTCGGCATCTTATTCCTGAGGTTAATCTTCCAAGAACTGAACACAGGTTTCCAGAGTTTCTACACCAAGTATTGTAATTCTAAAGGTTTCATCTTTTAGAAGATATATATCTTATGTTATATATATATATATATATATATATATATATATATATATATATATATATATCTTATGTTATATATATATATACATATATACATATATATACATAAATATATACATATATATACAAATATATACATGTATATATAGATATATATATATATATATATATATATATATATATATACATATTAAAAGTTGTGCTCGAAAGATGTTAAGTTTATTGTTATTCAGATAAGCTAACTGCTTTTTGTTTATTGCATGCGCAACACGAAAATGGAAGTTACCTTTTTCATATGCAAGATGAACGTTTTATGGCAATGTTTTGTTAAAAAATACATTAACTCGAAAATTTACCGGCTACCTAGTCACTCTGTCCGGCTAAAAGCAATTTGGTTAAGTAGTGTGTTAGATGTCTTGGAAGTATAGTTAAGAAATATGGCTTGCACGAGCTGAAACTTCTTGCGGGGTTTAAGGTGGGGAAATATGTCACAGTGACCAAATCTTGGCGCATGACATTCCGCTGTTCCAGGAAGCGTATACACGCAAAATTCGGTTAGCGTGGGCCCAAGGGTATATGAAATATGGCACACAATAGCCCCTGCGCAAGGACGGATAGCTGAGCAGACGAGTCCCAAAGTTTAGAGTCCCGTTCCAGTTCCTGGTGGGGGACTACTTATCGCCTATCATAATATGACATGAAGGTCCAAGCAGAACACCATTAAACACTTTTTTAAACAGTACAAACATTAAATGCAAATTGAATTATATTTCTAAACCCTTTGTATTGAAGGAGATATGTGTCCACCGACGTGTATTGTGTGGTACAATACAAAATCAATAGTACCACTTGCGTAAAATGAATTTCAAATACGTGAACCATCAAATGACCTTGCCTGCATCGACATATTCTAAGTGTTAACATATTTTCCTTCTTTAACAATGCTTCTGATATTATTGCAAAATGTGTGACATTTCCTCAGATATTTTACAATAATACTAGAATCTTTGCTGTAGAATGAAAAACATTTTAAACACTTGAGTCTACAGTCTACACGTTCAACAACCAAAAAGAAAACGAAACATTGACTGAAGGGTCCGCATTAATAAGCCTGCCATTTGCTTCAGGTGGTCTAGTTATGCTACAGTATAATAAGTGCAATATCTCTTTTTCCGGCTCAATACAGTAACAAGTGCGCATAGAAACATATGCAAAGTATACATTTAATGAAAGGTCATTCACAGAAGTGTATTTTCTGGTCAAACAAACTGTTATTTATGTGACAATTCGTGAACGAATCAACATTCTTGCCTTTTCCACAATCTACTGACCTATAGAGTTTGTTTAAAAATGTATACATTGCATGTGTCTATTTGAATAACTCTTACAATATGCTGCTTACATATCACTGGGGCATAGCTAAAGAACGTTAAAGTAAGTGTTCTTTTTCCTCATATTGCCAATTTCCCTTCTCCTTTTTAGCTTTGCTGTCCATGCCTTGTGCAGCCATGGTTGTTGCGATAGCTGGACGTGGAAAAAGGGGGTTATATGGGGTAGATAGAAATTTTAATGTTCTGTTGAAATTCCAATGATGTCTAACATCATCATGTTATCCATAACACATACACATTTTGAGGATTAGATACACAGATTTAAGTTTATAGTTTATCATGCACAGATATAGTCAGTAATATATCCATTATTGACCACTGTGCATATACTCATTTTCATTTTGTCAAATATAAATCGGAAGCCCCTTGCCCCTCTCGTAACGTAATGCAATCTGTTAATTAAAGGGCACAGCAGTCACACGACTGTTCTCACTGTCCTTCCCTGAGACAGGTCAGCCGGTCAGTGTCAGGAAACGGGGGGTGAGAACTTGTACCGAGGTCTTCAGTTGCACAGTTGTGTAACTGCCCCATGGATAAGTTACCCCCGGTAAAATTACACTAGCTTTTATGAATACCGATTTTCTTACACTGCGAACTGAGGGGTAACTAAAACTGTTTTAAGTTATACCATGGGTAAGTTACACCTTCTTTATGCATACGGGCCCTGAGCACTGCTGAACAAGTTTTGCATATTCACCTCATTTCGAAATTTAGGTTAGTACTGTGAATAAAACAGTGCTTGGTCATGGACTTTATGGTTTGCTGGGCTTTTGGTCCCACTGCCCAACAGCATGCAATCACTAGCACCAGCGCTGTAGCTGTCCTATTTAGTGAAATATCATGTTTTGTTTTTGTACTTAACTGCCTGTCATGTGTAGGTAGGTCAGGTACACTTTTATAGACACTCAATTACACACGATATTTTTTTTTTTTTTTTAGAAAGAAAGAATGATTGCACGAGGATATGGCCATTTAAGAAACCAATAAAAAAGTACCACAATGACGAATGCTGGTTAATAGAGTGGCTTTACACATTAAGTCAATCAAGACCATTACTTGGAAGATTCTTTTTGACGGATGGCATCATAAAAAAGGGTGAAAATTAATACTCATTTTGTTTGTTTGGTGTTTACATGTAATTTTATTTGTAAAGTAGTTAAATTTTATAGAGAGGGGCTAAATAACATGCATTTGCCACATTACTTGCCATTCACCCAACAATTGAGTAGTTCAACTGAAGTCTGCTATTTTCAATCGGTTTGAGGGATTGACACTAAAAGTAGTGTGCACCCGTCATGGTCCTCGTTTTGATTTTACAAAAGCATTTAATGCCATATTGGCTATTTTCACTTTAGCATCATTTGTTTGGTTGACTGAACTGTGTCAGCATTCATAGAAAAGTGTTGCATGACATGTGACCATTACCTTACAGAACATAAAACTCCAAGATAGAGACTTAAGCAGATTGCTACAGTGTGAACATTTTATTTGCAGGCTAATTAATTCTGAAGTACAAAAACAGCTGCAAAACATTGTGGATTTGATTTCATCTATCTTGGCTGTGTGGAACAGTATCATGTATATATCATGAAAACCATGTAGGCATATATAGCCATATAGCTTCAGGCATCTGCTGTTTATTTCAGGTAGCAGAGTGACAATAAATTATCTCAAGACTTTTTGGCCTAAGTTTCCGTTCCAACCGCCAGATGGCGTCAATTGTGATCTCTTATGAGAGTATAATGTATGATTGGATTTTTCAATGTCATATTGCTTCTGATAACTGCATTCCCTCCACTCCCTAAAGCTTTCCCGCTGTGCGTGTGACGCTTAGTGCCTAGCCTATGTCAAGGAACTGCTTACCTGAGGTATGATATCTGAATAGGGCTCATGTAAAGTTCTCACTCAGATTGATTTTCATTATTGTTGAAAACTGTCGATGACATTTTAGAGGACATTTGACCCCTGTCTGGCATTAGCAAGGGTGAGGGGTAAGGGTAAATGCATGCTTGCACATGTACATGGGGAATCATTTTTTCCATCTTTCTGACATGCAATCTGGGCATTTTAATTGATTTAATGTCTGTTTGTTTGTTTGTTGCATGTCCACATACTGTATGAGGAAGATGTCATTCAAGTGTCAATATTGACATCCAGTTTCTATGGATCCGATTGAAAGTGTTCACTCCAGGATCTATCTGCCCCCCCCCCCCCGACAATTCTGTAACACTTGTCTCTGTGTACTTAAAGTTCATAAATATTGATCACTGTCAGTCCACATGGCCTGCCTCCCATCCCCTCTGTTGTGTAATGTTACTTGTGAGAGCTTTATTAGTTTAAAACCTAATATTAAAAAATTCTTGGGTGCAGAGTGTTCACAAGATGACTGCAATTTTCAAACTGGCCAATTGACCTTGTCCTGCAACTCGGATTTAAACAATGTTTTCAACAAAATATGCGCCCTATATCTAGCTTTCCATGTATAGTCTGTTTGTTCAAATAAGGTTATAACTTTTCGAGTTATTGAGGAAAAACAATAAAATTAGACAAGCGCCAAACTCCGTAATTACTGGGTCACAGTGACCCAAAAAGCAGATCACCAAGTACAGTTTGATGTATTATGTAGTCAAGTGCAATTTTGATCTGAGGGCTTAATTCTCTTTGCCATTGATGTCAAACCTTCACCAGGCCATTACAAAATCACTTTTTCAACATTGCATGCATGGTGACCTGAGAAGAATGGTTCAAGGTCACTGACATTACAAAACATATTAACTTCGGCCATGGACTATACATCATATGAATTAGGCAAATGAAATTCAATTACTTTTCCAAATTTGTAATTTTACATAGTAAAAACACATATTGGTCATTATTTGTGTCAAATTACAGGTGGTGCTACTGGTATCATCAGCAACGTAGTCTTTGACCTCCCCCACAATCCAACCAAATTTGGTGAAGGTCCGCCAAAAAATTAAAGATGCTTGAGTGTTTGCAAGATTTTCACATTTTGACACCTATATTCCATAATAATGTAGGTGGCGCCACCAATATGGAGAGCAGCGTAGATTTTCATACACCCTATAAGTCTTGAAAGTTATATTGGGTTAACTTGAAAACTGTGAACGGTATCGTGCTAACAAGGAAAATTTTACAGAGGGACAGACAGATGGACGAGCTGGCGGATGGACCGACAGACGGATGGACTGATATGAATGGTCGCATTAGCTCTGCAACCTTCGGACAGCAGTGCTCAAAACAGTCTCAGATGCAGTTTAGCCCATTACCTGCATTGCATAGTGCACCAAAAGACAAAAGAGCAAGAAAATCCAGGGTTTCTGGTGACGGAAAAATCCTCTTACCGGACACTGGGTAAAGGTCAAGGTCAAGCCAGGTATTCACGTCTATGGAGAAATATACTTTCGAGTGAGCATGGCTTGTCTGAGGAGGGCAGCCCTAGTGATAAGCAGTGTTCTGCTTTGGACTCTTTGGATGTATTTATGACTCAAACGGTATGTCTGCTGATTCATCTGGTTTTAGTGTGTCTTCTGGTGAAGTGACTGATTTCTAATAACCTGCAGCGAGTGTGAGAAAGAGAATAGTGATTAGGAATATTCTGCAGCGAGTATGACTGGTGCAAAAGGTTGCAAGTGTGAGTCTAGCTTATTCCAAACATAAAAAATTTTTTGGGCATAACCTCAATGTAGGTGGATTTAATTTCCCGATTCTGAAAATAAGTGCCGACTAAATACAAAACTGTATAAGCGTGTTGGTATGGCACTCACACATAACCACCTCCATTGAACCATTCTTTTTACAGAATTGGGATTTGGTCGAATGGATATGTGGATGTCACATTTCAGCTGGGCAACTGGTGTCAAAGGTTACAAATTCGAGTCTTGCTCGTTTCAAAAACGAAATAAACATGGCAAATATCATTCAGAGTCAGGTAGATCTAGTAAATCAGGTTATATGGTAGATAACCCACACTTATGGCCAGAAGTCAACTTGTGTTCACAACGTGCAGTGAGGGGAGTGAAATACAATGATTGAACCATGTCATTATTCGTAGCAAGATTTATTAAGACTTTACAGTCTGACATCAAACATTCTAAAATGTGTTTGCTTCAACACAAATTGGATCGATTGAAGCAATTCACGTATTTGGTAACTTTCAACAAGTGGTAACCATATTAGATCACACTCTGCGGTTTTGGTAGTCAATGACTGGGAAACGGGCAGAATCTACTGTTGATATAGTGTCCAAGGTTTTGTCAGTTGCCATAGTAAAATCGGCTATTGATTTAAAATCAAGCAATTAGACCTTTAGTAATAGTACTGCAAACACTGACAGTAGCAAGTCTGGTGGAAATCCTTTCTTTTGTCGTCAGTTTGAATCAGGCAAATGAAGAAAAGGAAAACCACAACTTGAATTTGTTTATGTCAAAGAAAAACATGCGGTGACTCATATATGTGCCACTTGTAGGTTAGAGAAGAAGCTACAGCATTACTATACTGAGTATCAACTGATTGCAAATAATTTGGGAAAAGGTTAAAATAGGCCCGTAATCTTCTCAAAGATTGATTGAAACTGTTGACAATGTTATTCATGAGTGACCGCTAGAGAGCACTCAATGTCTCTCATATTCTTGAATATTCAAACTTGATGATTGTGCGATGAATGGTCCTGTGGTGCAGATAAAGTCAACACAGGTGTACATATAAAATTGAATAACTCATTGTAGGAATTTTGCTATCATCTCTTGTGCAGTTAGCAACCCCGCTCTTGACAAATGGATTACCAGTATGGGGTCATGCAGATGTACAGCAGATTACGCAACACATTTAATACTTTGAAGGTGTTGAGGAAAATTCGAGAGAGAAAACACCAGTTTATCTTAGAATATTCCAGGAAAAAACTCTAGTTGAATCTGGTGATTTAAAAAAAAAGTGTAACGTTGTACCCCAAAATCAGGAAATTAAATGGACTTCACGTCAATTTTCATACTTACAGTTACGATATGCAACCTAGACTTCACAGTGATATGGGAAAACATCGGTTTACTGACAGATGACTTTCAAACATCAAAATTTGTCGTGGATATTAGAAAATATTCCCTTAACCAGTGGCAGACAGAGATGGATATCACTTCAGGTGCCGATAAAAAACTCCGAATCTGTTCGAAATTTAACAGAAAATTTGAAAGTGAAGATTACCTTCTTACTGTCAAACATCGGTCCATAAAGAAAAATATAACAAGAGATAGAATCAGTGCACCTTACCAAAACATCAAAATGGAGAAACATTGGAAACCACCAAAACAACGCCTTTAGAAGAAAGATTTTGTAAAAATTTGTTATAAGATTGAAGATGAAATACATGTAATGTTACACTGCAATATATATATGTGTGTGTGTGTGTGTGTGTGTGTGTGTGTGTGTTAAGTATTGGTTAACTGTAGTTTTTTATGATTTTGCAAGTGTGTGTCTGATATATGTGATATGTACGCTTTTGTAATGTATGGTCTCGTTTTGCATTTGTGTCTTTTTGTCCAGAACTACTTCCTTGTAGTCATTACCCTCTTCCGCACTCCAAACTCTCTACTCTCCATAAACTAGCCTATCCATGTCTAACCTATATATAGAAGTAATATTGTCATATTGCACACGTTCCTCTGCAAAATTGTGACTCAGGCTATATTATCCCTAAAAATTTAAAGGGTCTTCCGCGGGTAACTACTCAGATCATGTTTTGGAACCTATTACCCCTTTATGTCTCTCTGATTTTTGGCTCCATCTCTGAGCTTAATATTCAGCAAAGACAACCCACACGATAATGAATAAATATGAATGTAGCAAAAGATGAATTAGCTTAATACGTGAACGTAGCAAAAGATGAATTAGCTTATTATGTGAAGTTTTGCGTAATAATACAGAGCTTCATTATAAAAGAAGAATACCTGTGAAAGAAACCATAATTACTAGATTTATAGATTACAGGTTCGGATAAGAACAATTTGACTAACCACTGAACCAATATGTACCCTTTCTAGCTGGATAGCTTATCCTAGTTAAACCATCCGCCAGTGTATAACTGAAGTGCATGCAAACTGGGCCATTATTTTCAGTCCCAGTGATTGTAAAATAAACAGGTGCAGTAAGACCACCTGTGCAAACTAAGGGAAATCCTAACAAGGACTGCAACAATGGACATCCTCCACCAGAAATGTAAAACAAACTGCATGATGACACCTACTCCTCACTCTGAAAGTCAAACAATTAAGCTCTGTTTAACTGATAACCCCGAGTCCATGTCTCAGTGAAATGTGTCAGGTTTGTGACAGTTGAGAAAATACTGTGAATTTTGAGTAATTTTTAATGTTGAATAAATGTGCATTTAGGCATGTCGGTAAAAATGAAATTCATTGGCATTTATGCCAAAAACATGTTATCAAAACAGATTTTTTGATAGGCATTTAAGCATAATTAGGCAAACAAGTTGCGATCGTAGGCAGCTGGTTGCTAACTATAGCCCATGAGGGTTTAACCTGACAGAAAACAAGTAAGCCTAAAATGTCTGAAAGTGAATATTAAAACACTCTGTCAAAAGATAAAGTAAAGTAACAAAACAGACAAGTCTCAAAACTGTTAAAATATTGCAGCCAAACTTTCTAATAATCTTTGGATATTAACAGCAAAATTTATAGGATAAGTCAGAAAAGAATGAAAGTCATTTGTATTTAAGTCAAGAGAATGCAAAGAAAATATATTTGTTTTCTAAACCAGATGTCATGTACAATTATACAAGTTTGTAACTGTCGTACTGGCTACGGATAGTCCCTGGGGGTTTAGCCTAACAGAAAACACGATGACCTAAAATGTCTGAAAGGTGAAAATTTTAAACAGAATGATGCTAAAAGATAAAATTAAGTAGCAAAACTGGCAAGTCTAATGTCTCTTTAAGTATTGAAGTCAAACTTTCTAACTATCTCTGGATATTTACAGCAATTTTTTTAGAAATATTTGATCAAAAGTACATCCTTGAATCCTCTTGACTCAAGTTTATTGTAAATAAATTTGGTTCCAGATGCAAAGTCCTGAAATTTAGAACATCTACGACCAAACTCAAAATCTGTGACAAAAACGTGTTATATCCAATAGTTTCCATAGAAACTTTTGTATGTATGTATTGTGTATTGACAAATTACTACAGTTGTATTTGTGTGGTGCAGTTAATAAAGTTTTATTCATTCATCTTTTCTGCACACCACAGGCCCTGCCCTATATTTACAACAGCCACCGGTAGAATGAGCGACGTATGTACATCCCCGGTAGAATACATCTAGCTGCGTGAGTGACTGCACCATTTAACTTGTAAAATGCGACATCCAGTTTTACACATTCTCCGTGTCACTCCCAGGGCAAGGCAACCTTTCAAATCATAAATATTATGTTTCACCGTGGACCTATACCTGTCCTATAAGTTCCATGTTAATTGAAATAGAACAATACAAAAAGACATAGCGGACACCAGGTCATTATGTAGGTAAATAGGTCGAGACATAATTTGCGCAGCAGGTACAAAGCATGTGACGATGTTGGTTAATATCGTGTCTAACGTCATAAAACAGCACCAACTGTGATGAATGTCATGTGTCACTTCAAAATTACTTTTTCGTTTCAGATCGTGTCAGTAATCAGCACTAAAGTGCAATAAAGTTTGCTAAACGACACTGCAAAGTTCTCTGCAATGTTATATGTGCACCTGTGCTGACTTAATCCCCACTTTACAGTGTAACATTCCAGACACATGCCTAAAATGATGGTGATGCCACTTATCATGCAAATTCCCTGCTTACGAATTATGCAATCTATATGTGCACTTTGGTGGGCTTCCTCACTTAACAATGACTGTATATATTCCCGAAACACATTTGTTTTATGTTATTTATAAATGGCTTCATGTGGGTTTACTTACAGCTTAGTCCTTGGCTCAATTTTTAGTTAAAACCTGGACGATAAGCCAATATATGCTCTTGGCTACAATTGAACTTGAGGATTTACAGGTTTATTGTATCCCAGGATTACAATCTGGGTTAAATAAAGATAGATTGATAAAATGGAAACTTTAATTCAAAAGGACATATTACATTGGGGAACATAGATTAATTAATCCTGTAAGTTTAGATCAATATGAAATCAAGATTGATTAAATAAAATGGAAACTCTAGTTCCAAAGTTCACATTGATTTAAACATAGATTAATTAAAACTGTAAGTTTAGATCAATATGAAATCAAGATTGATTAAATAAAATGGAAACTCTAATTTCAAAGTTCACATTGATCTAAACTTACAGAAATAATAAATCTATGTTCCCCAATGTTATATGTACTTTTGAATTAAAGTTTCCATTTTATCAAATCTAACTTGATTTAATCCAGATTTTAATTCTGTCTCAAAACAATAAATACTGGATTTTTCTTAGATAGATTTAATATGATGCACCAGTAAAATCCTTAAGTTCATATTGTAGCCAAGAACATATATCGGCTTACCCCTAAAGTTTTGATGAAACATTGAACCAAGAATTAAGCAATTTAGGGCCCAAACCACATTGATTTTAATTTTAGGATTAAAGCTAGGATCAGATCAAATTCGTTGTGAATAAGGCCACAGGTGATAAACTTTTGATTATGTAATAATTTCCTGCAGAATGTGGCACCAAACAACCGATCATAGTAGCCAGGAGTAATACAACTGATGCCAAATAATGTAAAACGTATAAGGAAATTGTATACCAAATAGAGGATGAGACGTCTATATTCTGCTATGAATGTCTGAATAGTCTCAACGAGATGTGGGTGTATTACATGAATATAAATTGTTAATTTCATTTAGTCAGTCAATCACCCGCACGCTTGCAACTTGTTACAAATGAGGGCAGTATTCATGTAAAGGATTGCCCAGCCATGCTGTACAAATGGATATTCTGGTTAGTCGTAACATTAAGAAGAAATAAATCTGAAATGTTTGTTTTCCTTGTTTGTTGTTGTCCTTGGTATGCAGCACGATTACTGGAGATTACATTTCGTAAATGTGATATTTGTGAGATTCTGGAATATGTCAGAAGTTTGTTAGTGAGAAGTATTTGTTCAACTGGTCAACTTTGTTTACTTGTTTATTTTGAGACTTGTCATTCTTTCATTTTAGTCATATAGCTCATGTACTTGGACTGTAGATAAAAAGCAATATCCCAGTTATGAATTGCATTTCTTATGCAAGTTTGGGCAAGGAGTTTTCTATTATTTTACTATTTGAGTATAATTCTGTCTGTGCACCCAGGAGGGCAATCCTGATGCACGTTAAACGACTGCTAGTTTGAACACTAGCAACATAAATAAAAAACAAAAAAATATTCAATTACCCTCATATGGACCAAAGATAAAGAAGTATATAAATGAAATATCTCCTTTCCCCGAATTACAATCATATTATGTATAGTCTAGATATTTAATTTGTACTTAGTGCAGTTGCTTGGGGCAATGACACAGAATAGAATTAGAGTGATGCATTGGCAAGAACGAAAATGCAGTCCCTCTGGCCTAGAGACTCTTTAGCCTCACTCCTGTCAGGCAACACCTTTTCGCCGTCTCAAAGTGAACAAAGTTGTACAACCTGTTTGGCAGTTCTTACATCATTTTCCTTTTCATTTCCACCATACCCCTCTTCAATCATACTTCAACCCTATCATAGTCATAGCTACTACCCTACCCCTCTACAATCTTACATTAACCTTATTGTAATCAGAGCTACTACCCTACCCCTCCTCAATCACACTTTAACCCTATCGTAGTCAGAACTACTACCCTACCCCTCCTGAATCATACTTCAACCCTATCATAGTCAGAGCTACTACCCTACCCCTCATCAATTATACTTGAACCCTATCGTAGTCAGAGCTACTACCCTACCCCACTTGAATCTTACTACAACCCTATCGTAGTCAGAGCTACTACCCAACCCTCTTCAATCGTACTTCAACCCAAAAGTACTCTAAGCTTCTACCCTACCCCACTTCAATCATACTTTAACCCCACTGTAGTCAGAGCTCACACATCTCCAAATGTCGATATCCAGGTCACCAGATATAAATAACACATTTTCCTTTATCCTTGAACATGACGGACAGTACATTGTACTTTCAAATATACCTTTAAGCACTTGATTATTACTGTTAAATCCAGCCAGAAGCTGTTTCATGCACCCTTTTGAAAATTATTTGATGTGGTGGTATATCGGATATATGTGGAACAAGTTTACAATGGGTTCTGTCAGGCAAACACCAAATTCTTGTAATACCTCCCACAATGCTCTATTAAGATTTTCAATGTCCATGTCATTTGAGGCATGTACCTGAGAACCATTTAGTATCATAAAATCTGACAAGCAAGCTCATCATGTCAGATTTAATACTACCAAAGTGAGAGAGAAAACCACTGACCTCAGCATTAAATTTTTAACTATAGATTACACGAAACTGTCATTATTGTAACATGCAATTCTACGGCCAAAATAGTTCATCTCTGCAAATACATTTACCCTCCAGTTATTCACATACCTATGTGGCCTGTTGTGCAATTTTGGACAATGAATGAAATCGCTGGCTAAGATTTAATTAGCCGCCGCAAAGGACTTTGACCTTATCACTTTATTATGGGATATTTAAACATCCAAAAATGTATAAATATTGTTTCACACTGAGTCCGAGGACACTGAGTCCGAGGAAAGAACACTCTTTGAGTGTTTGATAAATATTCATGTTTTTTAGGAAAGATTATCATTTGCAATGTTATGTATAATACCAACCCAATGAACCCTTATATTCTTGGGGCCTACAGGTGCGTATTTTATCAGGACAATATCCAGATCAATATCTTGCTCATGAACTGATCATGGTACATTGGTGAGTCTATTTTCAAACAGATGCAATATGATCATCAAAGAGTATCTGTTGATGTTTGCACCTCCCTTTTTTCGGGCGTTTGGCATTTGTGTGGAGTTTGTGTATGAGTTTTCTTTCTTGGTTTGTCAGTTTTGCTGCACGTACAATAAGTTAAGTCTTGATGATGACGCTTGATCTGTTCAATCATCATTATATTAAAAAAAATAAGATAGAAGGTAAATCTGGAGGTAACAACAGTAGCATTGATGATAGTAGTAGTATTATGATTTGATGATGGTGATGATGATGATGATGATGATGATGAAGATGATGATGATGATGATGATGATGATGATGACGTATGTATGTATTTATTATGTATGCGTGTGTATATATAGGCTTATCCATTATTACTATCAGAATTCGACAGTGTTGATATCATATCCAAACCATAATCCTGATGAAAAAATCCAAGTCAATTCCGACCAAAGGCAAAGAGCCTTGGTGTGTATAGCTGAATCACATAAATGTATAGTTCGTCTGTACCAAAAGATATGTGCAAAGGTCAATAGGGTAAAAAAAAACCACGTCTACTTTTAACATGACAGAACACAAAAAGTTTTGTTATAATTATAGGCCTATTTCAGTAAATTGGCTTGAACAGGTGCATTCATTCATGTCCATATAGGACCGTGCAATCCATGAAAGGAGACCAAAATTTGCAGCACGTGAGAAAATGTTCCTAATTTGTTGAAAATATCGATACAATCCAGCATTGAAAAGGTAATAGTTTCAACCACTGTCTCAACAATGACCATCATCCATACAAGTCCACAAAGTGACATTAACACCAATATCAATCCATCAGAAAAGCCCACTAGGCCTAATTTGACCATCAACAAGAATCCAAACAACATGATTATGCAATTCGATTGGTTTAAGACAGGTAGCTAGAGGCATGAAGTTGTTTTCAAGGAGATAAACTAACAGGATTTCAAAAAGAAAAGTTTTTGAATGTTCAAATATAGTGGTGAAAAGTCAATATATTTTTGAGCTTTTCTTACAGAGTTTGTAAGTACACTGCATCAAATATCAAACATCAGCCAAAATAAGGGACATCAGGCCTCAAAACACAAATCAGTCGTCAAACATTGCAAGAAAAGTTGTCAAATTGCATTACAAGAGCCCAAAATTGCAAGCATGGCAGCCACATTTCAGGTATGGTTTCCAGAAGTGTTTTTGAACGGAAATTAAATGTTCAAGAAAGCATAGAGTCATCTAATAAGTCAGTTATTAAGGTAATTTAGAATTTTGAAAATGAAGTATGTCATGATAAGCCATCTGCAAGCCAGCCAAGCATAATGTGCATCTAACTCATGGTTCTATGAAGTTCAAAAGGTCAAAATGTAAAACAGTCCTAATTATTGTAAAATTCTGCTACATTTAACAGAGAAAGACCTAGGTGTTATAAAAAGAATGAAAGAGAAAGAGAAATCATGTTGAAATTGCTAAAGGTAGCTGTAAGTATAGCTGTTATCCATGTAACAGTTTTAATTTTTTTCACTGATAATCAGACATAGGTCAACTTGTCAGTCAGCTGCTTGAGATGCTAATTATTTACACGAGAGAGAGAGAGAGAGAGAGAGAGAGAGACAGACAGACAGACAGACAGACAGACATATAGAGAGACAAACAGACAGAAAGACAGAAAGCCAAATATATATGAATGTGCCAAAACTTCCCATACAGAGACGGATTTATTGTCAAGCAAATCTTTGTTTTTTAGGTATCTATGTGTCTCTGGTCAAGCTCAGCCTCATTCTGAGGGACCTGAGGAAGGAGCTTTGTTATGCGCGTTCTCGGGACGTTATTGGCACAGACTGCGCCTTGAACATTGTTGCATATCACAGAAGTTAGAAAAACCAAAGAGTTTTCAATAAAGTATTATTCTAAATAATATTTTTTTTCTTTAAAAAATCAAGTTGTATTAAAAGTACGAGGACATTTTGTTCATTACATTATGTTAAATAATCTATTAACATTTTGTTGTCCTTTATACCGTTTTTTCAATAACTATTCAAATTCCTGACTGCTATTGTTTTAGTGGCTTGTTTATAATCTTGCTAGATTAATCTCCATTTTTGTAATCGAGACAATGTTCTCTCTCTCCCTCCTGTTTTGGCATTAATGTGATAAATACTAAGTTTTCCCAGATCTACATAGAAAATTCTTTGCAGTATTTAACAGTATTTTCGTGTGAGTACATAATGTTACTAGCATTCCATTGGAACCTGGAGACTTCCCATTTCCTACAGTCTTCAACTGTAACATAAAATCGTCTGTTATAATTTTACCTTCATACTGCTGTTTTCGGTCTTCTGGCAGTTTTAGGGCAGATTCATCTTGCGGATAAAAGTTTAGGTGGTTATTTTCCATAATATAATCTGCTCTATTTTCACTGTTGTATAATGAACAATAAGATATATTTCCTTCTTGTGAAAATCTTTACAAATATATGTAATATTGCTATTTATTCTTAATTTTTTTTTCCAGTTTTTTTTTCCCAGTAAAAAACATCGTAGATGTTTCACATTCTATATACCACTGGGTTTTGCAACTCATATTGGCCCTTTAACTTACCAATCCGTCAATTCTTCAAGTTCTTATGTAGTACTTAGTATTTCATTTCCTATTTGATCGCTAGAGTCACCCATGTGATTATTTTTTCCAGAACTTTTTGTTTATCTTTATCTAAGTCTCTTTTTGTTTAAACATTTCTTTGAAACTTCATTTTTGACTATTCCTGTTCTATCAGTTTATCAAATGAAAGTGTTTGGTGGAAATTGCACGCGTCAAAATTAGTGCATACTCTAGCAAATGCAATCAATCATGACACGTAGAAGCCATATGCCGGCCCAACACGAATATTATATCCATACGAGGTTTTGATTATGTTTTGATAACTGGGCAGGTTTTTTCACCTTTGAATTCCACATTTCTGAATTTTCAATTTTCTTTGGGTTTTTCCAGAAAAGCGACTTTGTAGACGAACAGTGCATGGCTTGAGGTTGGATTTGTTGATTCGTTGTTTTTCTTGATATTTCTTCACATCCAGTCGATTTGAATTAACTGCGGAAGGTCTTGTTATGCTTTTATCTATACTTGGTGGTGCATTACAATACACAAAGTCCATATGACACACACTCTGGGCCACGTTTCTCAAAGGGCTTTTTATTGGGCAAACGTGAATTATGTTTCACCTGAAATAATACTATGTGTGAGAACTGGCCAGCAAATAGAAACAACCAAGGAGTCCTTCCAAATAGTCAGTGACTAGTACTTATCAAGATCGATATTTAAATATGTCCAAATATTACAAGTAAAAATGAAAAGGACCAATTACATACATTCACCAAAGACACTAGAAACAAATCTTATCTACATTTGTCTTTTAGGCCAGTTTTTTCAATGTATTTTTTTTTCTAATGACCTGAGTTACGTTCTATGAATTCCACTTTTCTGAACTGTTTGTATGTCCAACACCATATGAAAATCCCCACCAATAATTCTGTTGTCACCAGGTAAGCTTTCTACTTTTTTTCAATTACAAATTTATGCACCATGACAATATATCACTTTATACGCGCATCTCGCACACCACATTTTCTCTGTATCCTCTGAACTGTTCAACCCTTTGAACATTATAATTGAATAATTGAACTTCTTTTTAACCAAATGAATATTTCCCTGCTTATATTGATCTTTAACTTTACTGTACAGATTTTTTGTATACCTTCATGCAAGCCTTTTTTTGTTACACCTTGTGTGGATTTTGTTATTTTCCTACTAAATAAAAAATTCATGTCAAAAATAAGGACTCTGTTTTAGTGCACTTTCTTCAAACTTCCTAGAACCTAGATGTTTCCTTACTTCTATGAGAGCTTCTCTCACGTGTACATCAAATATACTTAACGGAACTTAATGAATGTAAATGGTTGACTGTGTTAACATTCAGCTTCGGCAGGCCACAAATATATACATTTCATGTCCTTTCATGTATTGGTAAAGGCCCATATGATACACTATTATTTGTGGCGTGTTTCACAGAATCGTCAGCCACAGTTAAAGTAACCTAGGATTAGTTAAAATCGAATGTACATAGGACGTAAAAGGTTGCCATAGGGCTGTCGCAACATTCAGCTTCAGCAGGCCATTTGTAAACTTTCCATCATTTTTCCATAATTATATCGGTTTAGACCCATAATTTTTATACAATATCTGCAATATGTAATCGTCAATCACAGTCAATGTAACGTATGCCTCATGGAAACTAAGCCTTATACTTTCAGCTTTCCAGTAAAAGTTGCTGCAATTGAAGGCACTGAAATGGAACCAAAGACTGCAATTAAACCGGACCAATCTCCTGCTACAGATGGCAATGAACGTAATTTGTTCTTCTGATGTGACTGTAACTCCTGGACCGCATAGGCACACCTGTGTGTCAGCTGGCATCATGAGACAACATCACACCACCAACATTATCATATTGTGCCCGCCAACAACCTCAGTGCATATCTGAAGTCATGACAATCTTTTTTCCCTGTAACGTTGGTGGGCAGGATCTTTACGTTTACAGAGCTTGAGCCCAGGACTGAAAAGGGGTGAAAAAGGGTTGTGAGTATGTCCTCACTCCATTGTTTGGGTAGTGTGAAGACCTATCCTTTATCATAACCTGTTCACATCACATTTTGTATTCAATTAACTTGTCCTGGGCTGAAGAGGAGTCATCCCCGTGCTGGATACGACAACTACTGGCGACTTTTGTATATGTCTTAATGGAGTTACGCATGACACACGCCTCCTTTCATTTTTTTAACAACACACTTCCATGCTTCATGATACACTGGTAATGCTCTAATTGCTCTATGCCAGGCTGACGGAATACCAATAGCCTCAACTCGATGCCTATCAATTGACCTACTTATAATGCTCACCAGACTGTATCTTACTTTAACATTTTAAGAATGGACATCCTTGTGTAAACGTATCTCAATACGGGTCAGACGGTCCATCCGTAATTTCACGCCGAAGCAGAGTTCATACCTTCCGTGATATTATGACTGTTACTGGACCCATCATTACTTCTCTGACCATTCTTTGTTCCCCTTTTTTTAAACCATGCCACATCAAAGTTTGAATGTAAAGGGGGCGGAGTGATATGTAATAAAGTACCCTCTAAACCAGTTTAATTCAGCCTAATTTTGTTTTCTTTTAGTTTTTGAATACGGTAGGATTATGATTTGGTGATTTGATATTGAATCAGATTATCATTTGGTATTTCATACAGATTCAGACATCTTAATTGTTTATTAAGTATGGACTGACATCATTCAACATCAATCAATGTAATGTATATGTCACTTTTTAAACTGTATTTTATGCCAGGCTGGCATGCCCCGATTCCAAATTTTTCCTCCTATTTTAATTTCATCAAAGTAGTCAGAACTAGTTTGGAACAACAGAAACAGCAGCTACTTCATTCTAGATAATAATACTAATTTATAATAATAATTTATTTGTGAAAACTACCCCTTTACATCGGGGGCACCGTTAACCGGGGCACTTCACGGTGCGTCCAACTGCACATATGACATATATACAAAGATACTAGATAAAATACACATAGAATCATCTAAAAACTATATACAATTGTGGCCATGTACATAACCTGATGGATCCCGCAGATTTCTGCACAGACACCATGCCGCAAACAAATATCGTTTACATGCTCTGTCAAAAATCCCATAGAATCAGCAGGAAGCAGACATGTTAAACCCATAAACAGATATGCTTTGAAGAATGAAGAAGAGGCACTGAACTGCATCCAAGCTTGTTGATTCTTGGAGTTGAGAAGGTTTACTCCAGATCATAGAAACACTTAACTCTTAAATCGTAATAAATAGGACATGTAAATAAAAAATGTTGTAGATCTTCTTTACCATCAAGGCATAGAGTACAGGTGTCATTTTCAGAAAGACCCCATCTCTTTAAGTCCATCTGTAAGCCTGAACAACTTGTTCTGGCCTTAAATTTCAACCTGGATCTTTCAAACTGGTCTTTATTGAAAAAATATTTTTCTTTGGTAGAGGATGTCTTTATATGCTTGTATACGGATAAAGTACACATAGAGCTGATTTCATTATGAAATTCCTGGTCAAAAAGGCTCAGGCGATGTCTATAATGCACTAGAGGTAAATCTACAATATTTTTCTCTGTGAAAAAGTCAAGACCCATTTCTGTTAAAATCCTATATATTTCCTTAACGCAGGGCCAAGTAGATTTCTTGTGCCCGGCAAAATTATTTTCCATTTCGGTAAATACCTTTTTACATAAACAGGTTGGTTCTAAATGGTACTTCAAACGTTGAAAATATTTCACTCTTTGCTTGTCCAAATATATGCTAACCTGTAGCCAGCCAAGCTCCCCGAGGATGGCTGTAATAGAAGGATTAGCTTGTACACACAGGATAGCCTTTGCTGTCGCGTATTGCATAGATCTTAGAGTTGACACACTTTCTTTCGTATCATTCAGCCACACTGCGCACCCGTGTGAAAGTGCCGGCGATATTACATGTTTCCAAAGGCAATCGCCAAAATCCACTCTGTTGACATTTCCATGAGAAGGTAGTATGCTACATAAGTAACCTTTCAACCGTACTATTTTAGGTTTTAGATAAGTTTTAATATGCCCCATATCAGAAAGAGATTGGCAAAATGATATACCCAAATATTTATAATTTGTACACTCCTGGATAGGAACATTACCCCGCATCCAGATTTTTGTATGGTCAGTGCGTTTTCCAATCACCATTACCTTAGATTTTATCCCATTAAACTTAAGGCCCCATTTCAATGAAAACCGATCAGCAATCTCCAACATCAACTGCAGTTGTTCTTCGGAACTAGCCATTAGAACAGCATTGTCAGCGTAGAGCAGTGCTGGAATTTTCTCATGATTAAATATAAGACCCATATCTTTTTCAAGCACACTAGCGATCAGTTCTTGCATTACTAAAGAAAACAGCGTCGGGGACATAATACAGCCCTGCTTAACACCATTTACTGTTTGGAACCAGTCACTCTCGAAAGGCCCAAATTCACTTTGTTTTCTACTCTACTATACAAACCCTTGACAAGCCTCCAGGCTTTATCCTGTACCCTGCTGTTCCAAAGGGAGTAGAATAATTGATCTCTGTTTACTGTATCAAAGGCCTTTTTAATATCCAAGTATGCAAGCCAGGTTTTTTCTTTCATGTCCTTTCTCAAACTGCATATGCCCTTTAGAGCCAAGTACTGATCCTCTAACCTGCGGCCTTTTCGATAAGCACCATGATATTCACCAATTAGTTTTTGATCCTCAAAAAATGACATTAACTGTTTCACATGACCGATACAAACACTCTATAGACGTTGGAAGTCAGAGTAATGCCACGATGATTGTTTAAAATTTCAGGTTTACCTTCCTGCAGTAAAGGTTTGATCATGCCTCTAAACCAAGCAACCATCTGGGTATACCTCGAGAACTTTATATACATTAAAAATTTTAACTGAAGATTTGACTAAAACGGACCTACCATTCTTTAAAAATTCATTAGGTATGCGGTCTATACCACAAAAAATACCATTTTTGAGCCGGCTGATGGACTCCTCAACTAGAAATTCCGTCATAATGATGTTACAAAGTCCGTCCGCATTGCCCGTAAGATTCTGCAAGTTGTTGACCTTTGAGTGTACCTGTTTATCTGTGCACGCACCAGACTGTTTGCTTCCCAAACTACGGCAGTAATCACTTAGGACCTTCTTAATTTCCTTAGGATCGTCAATTATGTGATCGCTGTCGTTCAGATCACAAATGCGCAAAGGATAACTATTGTTACCATTTAGGCGGCGTAACATACGCCACTATGCACGCGAATTTTTCGTACCCTTTTGTGAATTAGTAATTAAAATTTGACTTTGTGATCTGTCTTAACACGTCTTATTTTCTCATGCACTAGACTCTTAAAGCGGAGGTATTCATTCCATAGACCACGCAAACCTTCAGGTTCACATGTGTCGCTTTTTGCCCAGTACCTTTATAATCTGTTGGCCATTCTGCGGTTCTTTATCGATGGCCGCACTTCTTTGATCTATGCACTAGATATATGCGCCATTTCAACCTACTCTCTTGCTTCACCTTATAAAGAATTTTTTCTAAATTTGCTCATATAAAGGTGTATTGGCACCACATGACTTTGGAGGAATATTATCTCTACCTTCTTGGGGTTCTTTCAAAAGAGGTGAGGCTTAGCGGACATTGGCTTAATATGCATTGTAGTTGATTGTAATTTACAGAAGACAATACAGAAGGATCAATACAAAAAGCCTCAGACATTTTATTAATATCATTGAACACAACACAACTCAACGAGATGTACAACTTTACGATTTCACAACTTTACAATATGCCATTGTTATAAATGAAAAATTCGCTCTAACACCTTATTCATGAGAAAAAAAATAAGATAGCTTTATTTTTGGCCAAACGGAAAGTGTTGACAATCTTGACAATCAACGAAGGAAATTAGTATGAAAAACCTCTCTAAAGTCTACACGAACCTACACAACAATGTAAATATCACAACATGAACAACCCCTAAAATAATTAAATATAATGAGTAAGCAGGGAGGATGCGCGGGAAATTGTAGGCTCACCGATCGGCACCCCCTAGAAAGTGACACCTTGAAATACACAAAAGACCGAAGAAAAGTTTATTGCCGTCAAAAGATCACACAATCCGTTGTCAACAAAAAAAGGTAAAAATTACGTAACATAAATAAATAAATAACTAAATAAATGAATAAATAAATAAATAAATAAATAAATAAATAAATAAATAAATAAATAAATAAATAAATAAATAAAGAAAGAAACAAAGAAATAAAGAAACAAAGAAACAAATAAATAGATTAAGTAATTCATTAAATAAATAAATCTCAGCAGTTATTCACAAACCACTCAAAAGTAGCACCCTTGTGTTATCTAGAACAAGTAATCAGCATGTTGTAAAAATCCCTGCTAGAATGCTAACAGATTAATCTGTACAGAATACCAAGTATAAAAGTATGCCAGAACAAAATGATTTTTTATCTCAAAATAAACGATTAAATCAGCCAAACATCGCAAGAAATGTCAATGCATATACACGTGTAATACAATCATAGTGTATCATCATTGTCATCATATAATTCACTGCCTTCTTG